>JASDQU010101865.1:42038-64135 GCA_032191745.1 Picea mariana
TTCTTTTCAGCTAATACTTTCTATTTTCTTTTCCAAGGACGCGATGTATGAACAGCGAGACGCTTTTACAAGTTGCAAAACTAGAGTTCAATATCTTTCACTACTTACAACAGAGGGAGTTACAATGTCTGTTCAGGTGATGTGAGCTCTGTAATTGAATATCCTCTTTAAATACAAACAATCTGGATGTGAGTGGGTTATTATTCAATAATGTGTATGCATGAAATCTGTATGTGTAGATGGTGGAAAGAGTCGGGTTTGCCTCAACTGACCTTCGCTCGGCATCGTCACGTGGAATTCTACACTCTGGCCTCCTGCATTGCGTGTGAGCCGAAACATTCTGCATTCAGATTGGGCTTTGCCAAAATGTGTCATCTTGTCACGGTTCTGGACGATGTCTACGACACGTTCGGAAAGATGGACGAGCTCGAACTCTTTACAGCGGCCGTTAAGAGGTGGGATCGGCGATAATGATCAATTCAATGGATTTTAGAAGAATATTTTGTTGCCTCTCTAATTCGTGTAATGATATATGACCAGATGGGATTTGTCAGAGACAGAGCGCCTTCCAGAATATATGAAAGGACTGTACGTGGTGGTGTTTGAAACAGTGAATGAATTGGCGCAAGAGGCAGAGGCTGGGAACTACCTCAACATAGATATGTTGGTTATGGAAAATAGCCTGATTTCTTGCCCACCAAATAAAATAGACAAACAAACCTAGAATTTATCTATAAACCTATGAAATTTGCACTTTCTTCCACTCAAACAACCATTCCTCCAACGTTCTTATTGACAACTGGAAAAAAAAAAATTAAGACATCAAAAACTTAGATCCATACCTTGTGTGCGTAATGGAATTCCATGAATAGATAGGGCACATTTGCTTGGGCTCGTCTAGCCTCCCTTTAAACCCTCCTCCCAAGTGAGCAATTTTTTTCTCAAGGATGACCAATATACTAAGGTAACTTTGACAAGGGCATTAAATTTCCATACATCTGAACATCGCCAACAAACAATATCCTTAAAGGCAGCTTCAACCAATGTGAGGTAACCCATCTTTACCATGTAGGTCCCATTTATGGGGTTCTTTACCCATTCCGAGTCAAGATCATCTTCGTTTAAAGAGATGAAATTTGATTTTAGAAGTTCCACAAAGGATTCCCATTCTATTTCTTTTTCCCCTTAGAGGCTCAGATTAGCCTATGAATTATGTTGAGTGCGCCCCACTTCATCATTGGATTCTTGTTTTGTGTCCCAAATGGAGAATATATTCCTAAATTGTGGAGATCTAAAAGAAGTTCAACAGAAAACTTGTAATAATCGTTATCCTCTTCCCAGAAGTCTTCTCCTATACGAATGCTTTTTCCATTTCCAATTTTCCATCATAACCAATTTCCTATGAGTGGGAAGACCCCCCACCATTTCCTTCCATCCAATGGAATCATTTTCCACCGCTTTTGTCAGGTCCCTGAACCAATCTACTATTGATATTTTTGGGTAGTATTTTGTTGCCATCACCCTGCCCCGTAATAATGAGTTGTGAACTAGTCTTCAGAGACTCTTTACTTCCAGCTCCTTTGTGAATGAAAATATGTTTTTTACACCCCATCCACCATATATTTTTGACATTGCTATGCATTCCCACTTCACTAAAGGGATGTCCCTTGACTTCTTTTTTCTTGACCATAAAAAATGAAAGACAATTTTTTATTTATTTTTGAAATGATTCCTTTTGGAATTTTTCAAATAAAGGCCCAATAAACAAGTATGTTTCTTAAGAAAAAATGGATTAACACCCGTATTCCAACTCTTGAGAGAGTTCTAAAATACTAATTTGACACCCTTGCCAGGATCTCCCTTGGCAACCAGAGCAAGTTCTCATTCCTATATCCATTGGGTTTTAGCTTGAAACCCAAGTATTTGGTGCCTTCTTCAATATCCTTAGTTTTGAAAGGAAAAATAACCTCAAGTTAAGCCTTCTTTTGTTCTCAAGAGAGAAAATAAGGATAATCGATTTATCCATATTTACTTTCATACTCATTGTTGTGTTGAACATATCAATGATAGATTTTATCTTTTTTATGTCCTCCAAGTTTCCTGCACCAAACATCATTATGTCATCAATAAAGAATAAATGAGTTAAAAATACTTCCAGAGCCATTTTTTTCTTTTGGGGAGACCATTTTTTTTTGTGTGTGTCAATGATCTTCTTGAGATCCTTTTCCAAGATTAGAAAAAGGAAAGAGGATAGTAGGAATCCCTGAAAAATCCCTTTGTACAAGGTAAAAGAAGCATAGGGAGATCCATTTATTAGAATTGCAAAAGATGTATATTCCACACAGCTCATGWTCTAGTTAATTGTGGGTGAATTCATACCCATATGAACTAGGGAGAGTCAGAGGAAGGTCCAATTTGTTTTGTCATAAACCTTGGATAAGTCCAACTTTAGTACAAAAGAAGGGAGGTTCTTTGGTTTAAGGTGTGAAAAGCTTCTTGGGATAAAGAGATAGCATCATGTATCTATCTTTTGAACAAGAAGCCAAATTGTTATTCAGAGATGATAGCACTTAGGATAGGTTTGAGGCGATTTTCCATAATCATTGCGATGATTTTGTAGATCAAGTTACAACAGGAAATGGCTATAAAATATTCAAAAGAGGAGATCTCCTTTTTGGGGGTATCAGTTCCAGAAAAGTCTTGTTGAGAGATCCATGGACTTTACCTACTGATTGGGATTCTTGAATTACCTTAAGGAGTTCTTATTTAAGGAGATCGTAAAATCCTAGAAAGAACTCAACAAAAAACCATTCGGGGTAGGGATTTTACTTTTTTTAAAACCTTCTAGAGTAGCAAGGATCTCTCCTTCCAATATTTCTCCTTGAAAAGACTCATTCATTTCCTCCATGATAGCTCTAGGGAAGAGCTTCACTACCTCTAAAAAATTCCATGATAGGGCATCCGGGAGGAGTTGAGAAAATTTTAGAGAAATAGCCAATCCCTACCTTGGCGATTTCATGGAAGGAGGATACCAACTCTCCTTCAGAGTTTTTGATTTCAGAGATCAAGTTCATAGTTATGCGTACGTTGGCGTAGTTGTAAAAAAAAATTGAATTGATATCTCCTTCCCGCAGTCAGTTCACCCAAATCTTTAATCTCTATTTGGATTCTTCAAGAGCCAACAACTCATTTTTTTTGTTTAGGAGGCTCCCAAGTTTCATTTCCTCATATTTGGAGAGAGATTCCAAAGGTTTCTATATTAATAACTTTGATAATCTATCTTCGATCTTCCTGAAGAGCTCATTATTTTTCAAATCATTTTTTTTTGTCTAGCTCCTATAAATTTTATTGGCCTCTCGTAGGTTTCTCTCCATTTGTTGCATAAAGGAGCTTCACAGCTCCTCCTTTAAATGAGACCACCCATCTATAGTTTGTTTTCTATATTCACTTTCCTTCATCCAGTCATGGTTGAATTTTAGGGGAGCTAGAGGTTTTTTGCAACCTTTTGAAATATTCAAAATGATCTATAAATCGTAATGTATATTCCAATTGAATAGTTCATCACAATAGATCTGATAAATAAAACTGAAATCTACACTATCAAGGTTAAATTCCTTTAGGTTCCAGAATGTTTAGTTATTGATTTTCTTCTTATGCATGAAATAGAGAAAATGCGGAAAATAGAGAATAGTAAAATGCAATCACACAACATCCACAATATATAAAATATATTTTCTCTCGGAAACCCTTACAGAAGAAAACTCGGCTAGAAGGTGAGGTTGCTTTGTTGTCTTTTCTATGATATGGAAATATTGCAACTACAAAGGAGAAGCCACTCTCTATGGAGTTACCTGAGACCCGTGGCCTATTTGGTTGCTACAAAACATTAATTCCCTATGTTATTCTCTCTAATTTCCCACTCCCAATTGTTCTTCTCTACTATGGAGCAAAATACAATATAGAATGGAACCCCTTGTCCTCCTAGTGGCATGGTATTTAACATAGCTCAATAGCCATCTAGGGGTAGGTTTTTTACTTCCTCAACACTCAATTGTGGTGGGTTTTTGAACCTTCTAGAACATTCTTGAAATTACTCATGTGGCTAGCCCCATATGCATGAGTAATGGGGGTTGACGTCACATCCTCTCGTACCATGGTGGTCACCATGATACGTCAACTTGTAGGAGGAATAACTTTTTCATATGAAATTTGATTGGTGCATGATCTGCACCATTAGAAATTTATTGGAGTGTGGAACAACATCACTAGGGTGGGCACAAGTATCGAACACCAAAATACCAAAAATCATTGTTTAATGCCTCAAAATGGCTCCAAACCCCAATTTTTCAAATTAGGACCTGCCATTAAAAGGACCCTACAAGTTGATTCCTCCAGTTGTTTCCACTTTAAAATCATTGAGATAGATGAAAAATAATATAATGATCAAATCTGGATCATACCTCCCCATTTAGGGAGGCTTTTAGTCCCCAAAATCTTTATTGAATGAGGTGAAGAAAATTTTCCTCTACCTTCTCCATGGAGTACCACTTTTCTTTTCGTAGAAGTTTTCCTTTCAACCCAGTCTTCCAAATGACATGTTGTCCATGTCTTGTAGTTTTGGACTGCTGCTGCAAAATTATGTCCTCTGTTAACTCTTCTTGAGAATTTGTTGCTAAGTCCTATATGGAAGGTAGGACTTTCTCCTCCTCCTAATCCAACATGGAAGGCTCATATAGTTTGATATTATCCACATTCACTACTAAGTAAATGCACATGTATGGGGGTAGACTGAGTTTGTAGGAATTATTTCACACCTTTTCCAATACCTGAAAAGGACCATACCGTAGAGCCTTGATCTTATTACTAGGACCTTGTAGCCTTTCCTTATTCAGTTGTAACCATACTCTGACTCCCACTCTAAATTTTCTCCATGTTTTGTGTTGGTCATGTATAGCCTTGTACTTTTCCTGTGTCTTCTTCAATGTCTCTTGTACTTGCAAATGGATTTGCTTATTCTTCTCAACATTTTTTTCTTCTTTTAATGCATCTCCTATGAGGTCCTCCCTCACTCCTCATTGTTGTACATATACAAAATCTAAGGGTTGTTAGGAAATGAGACACACTTCCACGCTAAATTTAGTAGAAGAGAAGAAGAAATATTTCAAAAAGAAATTAAATGACACAACAATCACATAGTACACAAATATTTTACCCTGGAAACCCAAACCAAAAAAACAACATTCCTAGAGCGTTATGCTCCTTGTTGTCTTATTCATTCAGAATAAAATGTTACATGTCTAACCTTGGTCCACAACTAAGAAACAATTGACATAATACCCTCTTGCTTACACAAGAACAACCCTGTAGCCAATTTGTCTTACATCTGCATGACCAACAACCTATAAATTATAGACTCTCGACAATTATCCATTCGTCATCTAAAGATTCAATATTATTGATTATCTTTTGCAGCTTTAAAACATGCCTCTTTATAGGATTTACAGTAGGAAAACCCTAAATAAATGGTGCCCAAAAACAGTTACAGATTCATGCATATCATTGGCTACAAATCCCATGAATCTCAGGATTTTGTTACAGTCGACTACCAATTCGGATTAATTGTCAGCCTTCATTCGGTTACCACACGCATGCCTGCCGAGCTCTTGTCAATTGACCTCTTCGAATTGTTGTCAATGTATTTAACATGTTGAACCACCTCGAACTTTGACTTCGACTTTACCCAGTCGAATAACCTCAACCTTTGACTTGTTGTCGATCCACCTCAACCTTCAACTTCGACTGTCATTCGATCCACCTCGACTTTCACTGCAAATAATATAACAACCCAACATTCTCCCACTTGTTTTCTTATTTGTTGAAACTAGGATACCTTTGGACTTTCGTTCACAGACCCAGGGTAGCAATGCCCATTGCCTCTCTACACCAAGAAAACTTCACAACACTCACATACTTGGTCAATGAGTCTGCTATGTTTTCCAACGCATCTAATTTCTCCAGCAACACCTTGTTTCTTTCCATCATGTCTCTCTTGAAATGGTATTGCAAATAAATGCGCTTAGTCTTTGAATTAACACATGCTTTGTAGCCATACTACTTCTTTTCTTCCATCAGTGGCTTCCATGTATTCAACTTTTGTTGTTGACAAGGTTATGAATTCCTGTCGATTACTCATCTAGATAATTGCTCCACCAAACATTTTGAACACATATCCACTGGTCAACCTCTGTCGATCCATATCTCCATCTCAATTAGTGTCGACAAATCCATGTACATTTAATTCACTGTCACCTCCAGGTTTTCCTTGGTATCATATAGCATAATATTTTGTGCCACACAAATACTTGAATACTCTCTTAACAATTCTCCAGTGCTCCTTCCTAGGTGTCGACATGTATCTTCTCAACAATTCCACTGCATAGGAAATTTTTGGTCTAGTGCAGACCATCACATGCATTAGACTACCCACAAAAATTGCATAGGGAACATGTGCCATGTCCTCTATTTCTCCTTGTGTGTTTGGACATTGTTCAACATTTAGCCTTGCTCCCACAGGAATTGGCACCTTCACCGGTTTGTAATCCTACATGTTGAAACGTTTAAAACCTATTTCAATATACTTCTTCTAGTTCAACCATAGATTTATATTTTCTCGATCTCACTTAATATCCATTCAAATAATGAAGTTAGTTGCACCGAGATCCTTCATTTCGAACTTAGAGGATAGCTGCTTGTTCACCTCCTTTATTGTGTCCATGTTGTTTCCAATCAGCAACACGTCATCGACATACAAAGCTACATATATGAAGCACCCACCTTCTTCTTTGGAATATATGCAGTGATAATATTTTCTTCTCACAAATCTGAAACTAAGGATGTATGTGTCGAAATTTTGGTACCACATCCTTGGTGATTACTTTAGACCATAAAGGGATGTTTTTAATTTACACACCAAATCTTTCTTTCTTTTACTACAAATCCTTCAGGCTATTTCGTGTAGATTTCCTCTTCCAGGTCCCCATGTAGGAACATTATCTTCACATCCATCTATTCTATTTCCAGATCAAATTTTGCATCTAGAGATATTAGTACTCTAATGGAAGTGAATTTTGCAACAGGGGAAAAAATATCACTGAATTCAACTCCTTCAACTTGGGAATATCCTTTTGCTACCAGTCAAGCTTTGAATTTCTCGAATTGACCTGTTGCATTGATCTTCTTATTGAATACCCATTTTCTACTGACATGATTTCTTCCACTAGGAAACTTGACTAAGTCTCATTTCTCATTCCTATGCAAGGATTTCATCTCTTCAACCATGGAATCCTTCCAGAGTTTTCCCTCTACTAAGCCGACTACCTCCACAACTGACCTAGGATCATCATCGGTGGTAGTTATCACGAATTTAGAACGAAATTTGGGTAGACTATACCTTTCAACTAGTTTTCTTACTCAATTTGACTTCCTTACCACCAAGGTTGGTTGTTCCACCTCTTCTTCTAATTCAGTCGACTCATTTGAATCATCTTCTTCATTCCTCAGTTCAAATCGCATTGTCTTAGGATTATCCTTGATCTTAACACTTTCTTCAGGCTCAGTCTTAATTATGACTTCTATGAAGACCGCATCTCGACTATAAATTGTTTTCCTTGATGCAAGATCTTAGATCTTATATCCTTTCATTCCTTATTTGTATTCAATGAAAATACATTTGAATTCATTCTTATCCATCTTGCTCCTCTTTTTCTTGGGAACATGCACAAATGCATCACATCAAAAAACTTTGAGATGTGAAACCGAAGGGTTCTTACTTGACCATACCTCATTTGGATTCGTGTCGACTAGCGCTGATGAAGGAGACATATTCAATATATATTTTGCAGTGTCGACCACTTCTTCCTAGAATTCACATGCGCGCCCATCACCACTCAGCATGCTCCTTGCCTTGTCCATGAACGTTTTCTTCATTCACTCGGCAACTCCATTTTGTTTTGGGGTATATGGTGTGGTATTTTTGCATGCTATGCCACACTGCTTGCAAAATGGATCAAATTATTTTTCACAGAACTTACCACCATTGTTAGTTCTGAAAACCTTAATCTTCTTATCTCTCTGGTTTTATACAAGAGATTTAAACTCTTTAAATTTATCGAAAACCTATGATTTCTTACTCGGGATATATATCCATGTCTTCCTAGAAAAACAATCTATGAAGGACACATAATACAAGGATCCATCAAGTGAAGGCACTGTAACAGGGCCAAACACATCACTATGAACCAACTCTAGAATCTCATTTTCCCTTGTTGAACCAGATGGGAACCTCACCAGAATTTGTTTTCCATATATGTAATGTTCAAAAAAGTCGACTTCTAAATTACATTTAGGAAATTCTTCAACCATACCTTTATTGTGCATAGCGCGAAGTCCTTTTTCTCCAATGTGTCCCATCCTCTCATGCCATAGCATGGTCAGGTCGACTTTATGATGACTTGTTGAGTCGGTTTGAATCGACTTAGCCTGATTCGATTCTAGTCGATTTGAAGTCAATTTGAATTCAGGAACAACGATGTTGTTGCATCCAGTTGATTCGACACCCCCTATAAAATTGTATAGGGTTCCAATCCGAACTCCTTTCATTATGACCAGCGCACCTCTAACCATCTTGCACAGATCCTCCTGAAACAGAGTATGCACTCCACCATCACTCTTCTTACTGATAGATATCATGTTTCTTTTCAAACCCATAATGTGTAGCACACATAGAAAGGTTATTTTCCTACCATCCTACAATATCATTAAGATTCTTCCTTTTCTGACAATTTTGGTTGTCGATTCGTCCCCCAAGAACACATCTCCTCCATTATCTCATTCATACTTACATAACCATTCTCTATGTGGTGTCATATGTTAGGATGCTCTTTATTTGATCAACCAAACATCTTGATCTGACTATGTATTGGTTGATACCAGGTACACATCGCCTCCCTTATATGGGTTCATCTTTCTCTCAATCGACTTCTTCTCATCGAATCTTGTACTGACTTCCATAGCCTTCGACTTGCATTTATTTTTGTAATGCCCATCTTTATCTCATTTCCAACATCTTCTTGTAGACTAAACTGACAATTTAGATCTACCCTTCAACTTAAACTTTCTACCGAAGAATTTTCCTTTATATTTGTCCACTGGTCGACCTCTCACCACTAAAGAATCTTTGGTCAATCCATCCATGTTCTTCCTTCTCATTTATTCTAACAGTAGAGATGCAACCATGTATTCTAGTGCTAATGTGGTTGTATTACTCCTTATAGCCATGAATAAGCTATCCCATGAGTCCGTAAAAAAATATAATAGGCTATTACACTTCTCCTCCTCAGTGATTTTAATATCCACATAAGTTAACTGACTTATAATGGTATTAAATGCAATTATGCTCAGTCATAGAACTACCATCACTCATTCTCAAAAAATACAATTTATTTTTGAGAAACATCTTGTTTACTAGAGATTTCGACTGATACAAGCTTCTCAACTTATCCCATAATTTCTTGGTCAAATCTTCACCTGAGACATTCAGCAACACCGAAATTGCAAGACAAAGTTGAATCATACTCCTTGCTCTTCTTTCGAGTTTCAACCATTCTTTTGTCGACATACTTGTCGGATGGTCCCTAGATAGATTGTTGTCCATTGTTCTCGATCTACAAGGAGATGTTCAATTTTAAGCTTCCAAAGCTCAAAATTATGGCTATTGAATTTTTCGATCTCTATTCTCAAACTTCTCACCATTCTTTAACACAATCTGTAAAAATTTATAACTTGCGACTCTTACTGTACCTAGGGTTTAGTGCATATCCAAGACTGTTAATCCAAGATTTGATACCACAAGTTAGGAAATGAGACACACTTCCACGCTAAACCTATCATAAGAGAGGAAGAAAGATTTAAACAAGAAATTAAATGACACATAAATTACACAGTACACAGAGATTTAAAACCCAAACCAAGAAAACCAACATTCCTTGAGCATTCTGCTCCTTGTTGTCTTATTCATTCAAAATAAAAGGTTGCATGTCTAACCTTGGTCCACACCTAAGACACATTCGATATCATACCCTCTTTCTTACATAAGAACAACCTTGTAGCCAATTCTATAATAGTTTTGTATTTCTTTAAAGGACATTGTGTGGACATTTGAGGTGGATGTGGTAGAGGAATAGTTGCAACTACAAAGGTAGAAAGTACCACTAGATTTTCAACATGATCATGGAGGACATGGAGGTCAATATTCATTGATTGGATGGTGTTTTTCCCAATAGGACGAGTATTGAGGTTCCTTTCATAAAGAACAAATGAAAAATTCATCTAGTTGTAAGATTATATAGATTTATGCATACTATGTGTGGATAGTTCTGTATATTAATTTTGAACTATATGATAACACAATGATATGAAACTTGAGTATATTTCCTTTAATTTGTGGAAGGCTTCAATAGATTCAAATTATATTTATTTGTACAAGAGAACATATGGATAACTTTAAGGGTTTTGATGTGAAACATTTGTTAGTAGAATTTTAGGTATAAAACCCATTGTTTTTTTTTTTAATATATTTGTTGTCTAAAGTTAATTCTATTTAACCAAAATATTGGACTTATGATGGGCTCTTAAAATTTGTTTTATTGAAAATTCTATTAGAAACAACACACATCCTTTTACTTATTTAGACTTTATTCTTTACGATCAAGCATGGAACTGGTTGGGTTTTATACATAAAATTCATGAATTTGTTTGTATGTATTTTTTTTTTTGGGTAGTGCAAACATTGTAGAGAGGACATGAAAACTAAGAAGGTAGTAAAGTTAAAGTGTTAGATCCATATGATGTTTCTATTGCTAGCATTAGATTATTTAATTGGCTTTCTATAATCCATGGAGTGGTACTAAATCCCAAACAAGATAATCTTAATATCATTAAGGTCAAGAGTAACATCCCTCTTCCATATGAAGATAAACTAGATGGATGTAAACACTTGAAATATAAGAAAGGAAGTATATCATAGGGGTCTTTCAAATATTTGAAAAATATGTAGATGTTATTAATATGTTTCTCTAGTTTGAGATTACATCTCTTAATGTTGTTGAGATTACATCTCTTGATGTTGTTGAGTTCATGGAGACATCATTTATGTACAAATGGATAGATTGGAAAATCAATCAATGTACTTGACTCTACATACACACACTTGAATTTTCATCCATGTGTGTGTGAGTGCATGTGTTTTCTTATTATATATTTGTACTTCATTTATATATATGATTGTTTAATGTGAGTTTACATGTTTAAAAAATGATCTCTTGATTCACATGTATGACACTTGATTTTTTTTATACTGGTGAAATTGGCAACTGGGTGGGGCTCATACTCACATGACACGGGGCTGATTTCGACCACTACCACTATAACCTCTAGGTGCACCACACACTCCCCAAGCACAACACAAAGGCTAGGGGAGGTCTGAACCAATGAAGTTGTAAGGAGTGTCTTAATAGTACACTCTATCACCAACTGATCTACACTCCTGGGGGCATATGACACTTGATTTTAAGTATAGTGTTTTTTAATGTAAATTTACATGTTTAGGACTTAATCCCTTTCAGATTCACAAGATTCACATGTACGATAGTTATATTTATTGTTTAACTAAATAATTTTATAACTTTTCCTTATTGATATTGGATTGACATCAATATTTTATAGTGACATTATTCAAATTCATGGTATTTAATCAATTATTCACATTATATAAATTTATATTGTATAATAATGAATAACAAGAAAAAATTGATATGAAACTACTAAATTACTACTAAATATAATACTTCTAAAACTACTAAACTAGTCATAAAATATATAACAATAATAATTATATATACTATTGGTAGAATGGGGTAGCCTATCTCTGAAAAGAAAGATATATGGATACGCTTCATTCACAACAAGATTTACATCACAGTACATTGCATGCTTAAAGGGCCTGCTTCACCTCAATTATATATGAGAGAGTGAGAGGAGAACAATTACCATGATGCATGTGGGATAAATTGGACTAAGTTTATAAAATTCCATAGGCATGTAAAACACTAGGAATTCCCGAGTGGTCACCCATCCCGGTACTAATCTAGCTTGAGTGCACTTAACTATGAAGTTATAAAGGGATTTGATGCATTAACACTATGTTGTAGGCATGTACATAAGACCACTAGGAAATCATTACATGGTGTTTGTAATTAACAAACGAAGATGACATTCCATTCCATTCCCCATAAAAAAGGGTGAATATCATGGTTTATCAAAACCACAGGTTCAAAATGGTGATTCAGTGGAAAACTTGGATGGCCACCGAGATCCGTGTGGATCATTCCTCCCCCCTTAGGAAGCAATGGTCCCCATTGCGTCAAGTTCCCTTGGGAGATGAGGAGACTTCTGCTAAATTTGAAGCTTGTTGTGTTTCTTGCCTTGCTGAAGAAGATGTCATGCTTAGCTTGTTGAGGGTTGTCATGAACTTGTTGTTGGAGGGGTTGGATCTGTTAAATCAATCTAGTTGCATGATCTACCTGAGTGTGGGAGGAATCTGTCGGTGAAGATGCAACATGAAGAGTATGAAGGGTTATGTTATAACCTTGCTTGACAGGGCAGTGTGGAGGCACCCCCGTAGGTGTAGCAAGAACATCTTGGTACTCTTCTACAATCTTGTTGATCTTCTTATGCTAGATATAAATGTCTTTGGATGAGGTTATAGTGGTTACAGTGTCCTTTTGTTCACCTTTTGATCGGACTGTGAAGAGACTAAACTTTGCAATATGAGAGATTACTGTGTGACATTGTTTTGGTGGGACAATAGTTGGAACTACATATGGTATCCAATATAGTTAACCCCCAGAGTAGAAATGACACTACGGGGTTGAGACTCATAAACAACATCACGCCTCCATATATAGGGTTGGCCTAATAGAACATCACAAACTTCCATTGGGGAAACATCACACAATACCTCATCCATGAAGGGCTTGATGTCATAGGATAGGCAACACTGTTGGCTGACAGGAAGATATTGACCCTAGCGAAGCCACCTGATGTTGTATGGTTGCGGGTGTGGTGTTGTTGGAAAATCCAATTGCTTGACAACCTCTGTTGATATGATGTTCTTTTGTCTTCTTCTATAAAAAATAAAATGCAGTGGGGTCCCCTTCACCCACATCTGTGAATGGAAGAATCGCCCCCCCCCTCCTTAGGATCCTCTTCTGATTGGATTGTTGTAGTTTCTAAAGTAGCAGTGGGTTATACATCAATGATTTGTCTCATTTTATTATTTTCTGAATCAAGTTCCAAGTCGGGGTTCTTCTCTTTGTCTTTGAGCTTGGCTACCAATGACTGTATTGAGTGACATTCATCAATGTTGTGCCAAGGGTTGTTGTGGAACTCACACTACTTTCCAGTTTCTTTCTTAGACTTCTCGTTACCTTATTTTCCTACATCTAGGAATGGCTCTCTTGATTTTGTCCTTACTTGCTCTGTCCTTCATTATGTGAGTTAGAGTTTCCTTTTCCATCCTTCTCTCACTCACTCTGCTACTTGAATTTCTGCTCAATTTTGACTGCATATCGATAAGCAATTCCCAATGAGGTGATGTCCAAGAAACCCATCTTGGTTTGGATGTACCTGTGTAGACCACTACGATACTTCAAAGACAGGTGCCCCTCAGATTCTTTGATACCCAACTTTGAGCACAATGTATGAAATATGTTGGTGTCCTCTGGCACCGTCTGGTCTCTTTTCTGACGCAAAGTTGTCCATCTCATGTATTGATCATCATAGTTTCCGACAGGCTAGAACTCCTCCTTTAGGGAATCTACAAAGGCCACCCAAGTGGGTTCTCTCCCAAATAGTGTAGATTCATCCACGATGTACCTCTCCCAGTAACCTTCCCACCAAGATCTGACATGGGGAAGGGATTTAAGTAGCATGAAGGTGATCTTTTTACTATTGGAAATTTTTTGGATAGAGTAATAACCTTTTATCAGATTCAACCATTTTTCTAGAGCATCTGCATCTATCTAGCCTTCTAATAAGGGGATATCAAAATTGACTTGTACCTTGAAGGGTATCACACTTGTGAAATGACTTCTTGTCGAAGATGCCTCAAACGCCACCATCGGTAGTCTTCGAAGGATCTGGGAAAAATTTTCCATCATCTTGTTCCTCTGTCGCACGAGGGATTCCTCGAGCAACGTATTGAAAAGATATTTGGCTTTGTTATCTCTATGTTCTTCTGCCATGGGAGGTCACTTGGGCTAGAGAGAGCAGTTATCCTCAAGCAAAACTAGCTCGAGAGCCAAATCTCTATACTCTGACCTCGTCGGGGACCATCTCTGAGAAAGGACAAGGAGCAACTTGCTTTGATACCACTGATCCAGATTATTTTGAGAATGACATGAAGACAAAAATATAACCGATATATAACAAGGAAATACACAGAGATAATGTAGAGAACAAAAAAATATAGTGAAAACTAGCTTCTATTAATGAACAAGAGAGAAAAACATTGTAGAACACAAATTGGCAGAATGGGGTAGCCTATCTCTGAAAAGAAAGAGATGTTGGCTACGCTTTATTCGCAACAAGCCTTACATCACACTCCATTTCATGCTTAAAGGGCCTCCTTCACCTCAATTATATATGAGAGAGTGAGAGGAGAACAATTCCCATGATGCATGTGGGATAAATTGGACTAAGTTTATAAAATTCCATAGGCATGTTAAACACTAAGACTTCCCAGAGGGTAACCCATCCGAGTACTACTTTAGCCTGAGCGTGCTTAACTGCATAGTTCTAATGGGATCTAGTGCATTAACTCTATGTTGTAGGGATGCACATAAGACCACTAGGAAATCATTACATGATGTCTATAATTAACAAATGAAGATGACATTCCATTCCATTCCCCATCAAAAAGGGTGAATATCATGGTTTATCAAAACCACAGGTTCAAAATGGTGATTGAGTGGAAAAATTGGATGGCCACCGAGATCCATCTGGATCAACTACTATTAGGTTAGTCTTGTTATAAGGGATTATGATTATACTGCTCATCCAATTCTTTATAATAAGGCTAAATATACTATGAAATTTCAACAATTAATGGTTCATTAAATTAGTAAATATTCTAAAAAATGATGGTAATTAATGACAAATTAAACTATTAAATAAAATATAAATTGATGGAAATTAAAGATAAACACTGGGACTGATCACATGATAACTCCAATGATATAATTGTTTAATAAATTCACACGACTAATTACACTAGTAATATATTATGAGCAAAGGAATGAAATCAACCAATTAATGACTAAGAGAGATACTACTAAAATTCAGTTGCAATATAAACAATTGCAAATATAACACTATTTGTCATCTCTCCAAAAATAATAATTTATATGCATGTTTTGGTTGTTTTTTGCAGTCATAAATTATCCATTTTTTACTAGTGAATTAAGAAAAAAATTATCCCTACCAAAGTAACCCTGACACTCTCCTTGATAACATCCCTTGATGCATATTTTGATTAGGATGTAAATTCTAACATTCTTGGAAGTGCGACTAGTTTAGGGGTGTCGAGGTACGAAATGAGGGCTTGGAACCCTAAGCCCATCTCTCTTGGTGCCATATCATTCATATGTATGACCTTCACTGGCACCATAAAATTTGGATCATGTATCTATATAATTGGGTCCATGTGCTCCTTGAAATGAGTATATATCATTCTAGCAAACTATTGAGTTACTTTTCCATTATTCAAAAAATTTTGGTATGCATACAAGAACTTCTCATAAACAAAAGGATAAATACGCAAATCATTAAACCTTACAACCTTTAGAATTGTTTTTATCTTTGAGTTGTAAGTCAAATAATGTTAAGGAAATTTCTTTTGTGATATGATTTTTTACTTCAACATAAGAATAGTGACCCATCACTATAAATCTACTCCTATGCATCATGTCAACAAAATATGGGTAGTTGGAAAAACCCCATGATATATCTTAATCAACTTGTCTAGATTCTAAAAAAACATTCTATAGACTCTATCGACTTGCTCCAACAACATCATTTTTTCCAACTTAGGTTGCAATATTTTAGAATGCTCCTCGATCCCATCATTAACGAGGTTAGAAAGAAAATTGTGGAAAATGGGGTCGAATTGTAAATGAAAGAAGTGTTCGGTGCAAAATGTATATCACATAAATGTTGTGTGCAACATGTATATTAGGGAACATGGGGCATAAGTAAATGACGCTTGGCATGTAGAGAACCATTTATTTTTTGAAAGTATATAACAAACTACAAATTTGTTCACAGTGGAAGAAAAAATTTGGAAATTTAAATGCATTTTCCATATAGACAGGTGAAAGATAAAAATGTATGAAGACATAAATTTAAAAGGAGATAAAAAAACAGTTTTATTTGAAATATGTAAGAAAATAAAAGTTTGTTACATAATACTAGAAATTTTGAAATGTATATCACGAAAATGTTGTGTGCAACATGTATATCAGGGAACATGGGGCATAAGTAAATGACGCTTGGCATGTAGAGCACCATTTATTTTGAAATATATAAAAAAATAAAAGTCGGTTACATATAAAAATTTAAATGCATTTGTCATACAGACTGGTGAAAGATAAAAATGTATGAAGACATAAATTTAAAAGGAGATAAGAAAACAATTTTATTTGAAATATGTCAAAAAATACAAGTTTGTTACATACTACTAGAAATTTTGAAATATACAAAAAAATTAAAGTCTGTTACATGTATAAATCGAAATTTCAATGCATTTGTCATGTAGACTGGAATTGGGGCTCCTGCAGACCATTAGAGAAATATGTATAAGAAACATGACTGTAGAAATAACATAGAGTGCAATACCTGAAGAAAAAAAAATTGAAAGGTATAAGTGTTTGGCTACACGTCTCTATTTAAAAAGGTGGAATAATTGGGTTGATAAACAAAGTAGGATGCGATCAGTAGAATTAGAGTGAGGGTACATATGAGCCCTTTGGCTATTTTCTTGCGGATGTCATTTCATTGATGTCGTTGACGGCTGCAGTTTTAATGATGTTGTCGATGACTACTCGAATCCTGGAAACTTCCTGTTGCCTTTTGTCGACGGCCTACTTCAATTCCCTTTCGAGCCATTCTTCAATGTAGGTTCTCATTGGGGCGATGTTGATCTCATTCCAGATTTTTATGTTGAAAATATCGTTTTCTAATTCCTAGAAGTCGATAGAAACATTACACAAAGCCTGATGAATTTCTCATTATGCACTAAATATTTGACTAGCTATTCATCGACGTGAGCTTGATCAAATTGAAGGATGATGTAAAACTTTTCCAGAGACAAGGCCTTAAACATAGAAACCTGTTTATCAAACTCTTGCCTAGTTAAGGGAAAGGAGTTTGTGATTAAGTCGAGGTCTTGGAAGTCGCTGGTTTTTCTGGCTAAGTTTATTCTTGACAGCCTTGTGAATAATTTATCTTTCTTCGATATGGCTTGTTCACATGACTGAACAATGAGATGCAGGTTCTTTACTTTTTCTGTCCAACATGCATTCAATTGACCGATCTGGTTTTTGGATGGAATATCTTCTCTTCTTTTTGTTTCTGTTATATTTTTAACAATGGTGGAAAAAGGAAGGACTGTTTTTAAAAATGAATTTTCTTCATCTTTTAACTCCGCCTGCAAATGTTTGATAAAACTATGTGCCCTCGTTCTAAGGAAAGTGATGGTTTGTGCTGTTTTCCATGCCTCGGTAACCAGTTCTATTCTTTTCTTGATATTATTCTCCACATATCCTCTACAGGATGTGAGCAGGGTAGAGGATGATTTGACGTTGGCTGTAAGGGTGGCAGGCATGGCTATTGCCAAAGGATTGACAAGAAATGGCATAGGAATCAAAGCCTCTTCCAATTCCTTGACCCAGTCCTTCAGTCTAGCATTCTCAGCCTCAATGCCTCAAATGGAATCATGAAGTTTTTCTTTGCTCGTGTTGTGATGTTGATAGATTTGGGATGGCCGCATGTTGGCAAGGTCAAGCTCTGAACGAGATTTTCCTTTCTTATTTTTTCCATCTTTTTTCTCAATTATCAATTTTTTGGACTGGCTACCAAAAAAAACGCTCTAGAACACGAAGGATTCATCTTCATCAAAATGTTTAGTAATGGATATGTCCATTGGATGGCTATGCTGGATGGCATCTTTGGGCTGATCAAGGTAGCGGAGCATGCTATCCAGATCAATGTCAAGTTCCATGTTCTCACTCTGAAATTCTGGCTCTTCCGCCTGCCCCACATTTTTTTATCTCTTCTTCTCTACTGGAAGCTTATGCGAACTATCAATTTTAGAGTGAGGAGGGTCATTATCTCCTCCTCCATTTGAAGAACTAATGCAAACGCACCAACCAGGGACGCCTCCTCTCACCAGGACCTTCTTTCTTCTCGTCCCGAAGAGCGTCAATTCTCTTCTATCACCCAATCGGAAGATCTACACCCACAGTTCCTTCACGTGACTTCCCCTTTGTTCACATGTCGGGAAAATCGGAACTCGCAGCTTCGCGAGCTCACAGTCTATCTATGGTTTCTCGAATCCCCGAGACACGATGCGCCAGTCAACGTTGACTTCGTTCTTCCCTTATCAGAACTTCGTCTCTATCGCGACTTCGCGATTCATGATGGCCAACACTTAAGGTTCCAACTGCCGATACGCGACGCGCTGAAATTTCGATCTCACGACCTCGCTCCCTCGCAACTTCACCACTCGCAAGCTCAAACGACTCCTACCTCGGCTCCCGGAGTTCGAGGGCCGATACCCGAAATATAGCTACCTCGCGACTTAGCTACTCGCGAGGTCTAATAATTCCCTCGTCGACTCCCGATGCCCGAGACGCTGAACCTCCGATATCTCATGTCACTTTCCATGTCACCCTGCTGTGGCCCACACTATCCACACAATCATCGGGACTTCGCTTCTCGCTTTATCGCTATTTCCGTGGCCTAATCTTTCGTTCCTTTCTGGCGATGGCCCGATAGCCGATCTCGCGATGGATCCAAGGGATCTGAATGGACTTGGATCAACGGCTCTGCTCCACCTGAGTTTCTAGCCTCTCCACACTTGCTTTGTGACCTTCTGCAATCCCAAGAGATCCAACGATCCATGGTAACTCACGGATTCGCCATGAAGGATACTGACCATCCACTTTTCTCCTTGCGCAATCCACGAACAAGAAGTGTCTCTCCACGAGACTTGTTTGCCAGCCTATGACACTGCTTCTCAACCTGCTCGCGCAACTTCTCTCTGCTGCCCCTCAACAACTTTGAAGGCCTATTCCTTCTGATCTTTTCTCACAGCTTTCGAGTCCCTTCCGGAAACTCCTTGCACGCACTCCTTGCGGAAAATCTTCAAACACGACTAAGTGTTGAAGCTTTCGATCCTGCACACTCCTGCAGTAGAAATATTTCAATCCCTTTGCTTAGAATCGCAATTCTGAGACTTCGTCTAGCCTGCGCATGCCTTGCACGGCTCCGGTGCCCAATCTGCACTGCTGAGAACTTAGAACAAATGTTACCTCTATCTGAACCCTTCTGTCAATGCACTCCTTGCGGACGATTCAACTGCACTCCTTCCAGGAATTCTCTGGTTCAAGATAGAGAAACAATTGAAACTAACTCCTTGCTCTCACAGACTTCAATTCAACCATGAAATCACATACACAACATATAAAAGAAAATGTATGACAAGAAGCAAACATTCATGAGCATAATATCATCAATACACAGAGAATAACACAACCAGGGAATTGAATCAAAGCTTTCTTCTATTAATTCAAGGTCTGTACATGGGTGTTCTTCATACACTTCTCTGCATGCTCTTCTCTTCAGAATGATCTCAATGATAATCAACTAATGTTACAATGTACAAAGGAGGGTGTCTATATCCCGTTTCCCTCTCGAGCTCTACGCTATCAAATCTAGAATTAAATTCTATCTACCAGCATTAACTAAAATAAATGTATTCTATCTACTAAAGGACGAGAGCTATATGCTCAAGGTCCATTACAATATACAAAGTGCACTTTCGTAAATGTCTTCATTAAATACTTGCACAACAATTCCCAAAGTGTTTTCAAAATTTCGTGTTGGCTTATCCAGCTGTCTTTCGCTCCATGCTGGCTCGCTTGATGGTTTCGGTGATGCTCCTGCATCATACTCCCTGGCTTGAAAAATTTAATGGGCTCCTATCCATGAGCTCCTGCACAGTCTATCCATGCTTTTGTATCACTGCTTCGGTTTCCCAGCTGGCATCTTCCACTGGATGATTCTTCCACTTGACCAGATACTCGAAGTATTCCTTCCGTCTGGTCTTTTTACCTACTCACTTGTCCAGTATGCATTCCATCTACGGCTTCTCTGGAATCGGCATCTGCTTCTGCCACTAGACTTCTGGCTGTTCATCACTCTCAGTTCCTGCTTCCTTAGCCTTATAGGGATATAAGTCTGAGACATTGAATGTCGGAGATATTCCAATCTCATCCGGAAATTCAATCTCATAAGCATTTTCTCCGAACTTCTTCAGGACTCTGCAAGGTCCAATTTTCTTCATCTTTAGCTTGTTTTATGTTCCCCTCGGGAACCTTTCTTTCCTCAGATGTGCCAGAACTAAATCACCAACTTTGAACTGAAGTTGTCTCCAATTTTGATCCGCTCTGCGCTTATATTCCTGGTTTGATTCCAGCAATCGCTCCTTCACCCTGCTGTGAAGTTCTTCCATTGCCTCTACGAATTCTTCATTGTTTGCACTCTTAGTCATTATCTGCTCTGAATCCCTCAGTTCAGATACTCCTCTTGGCTGCCTACCATATGCAATCTCAAATGGACTTTTTCCTGTGCTCTTATTCACTGAATCGTTGTATGCGAACTCTGCCTGTGGCAACACATTGTCCCAGCTACTATGGTGCTCTGTCACCAATCTTTTTAACAAGTCTCCCAGACTTCTATTTACCACCTTGGTTTGCCCATCTGTCCGAGGATGATAGGCAGAACTAAATATCAAATTAGTTCCCATCTTCTTCCAAAGTGTCCTCCAGAAATGTCCAATGAATTTTGTATCCCTGTCCGATACTATGCTTCTGGGTAAACCATGAAGTCTAACGATCTCCTTGAAAAACAAGTTTGTGATGTGAGTTGCATCGCTGGTTTTCTGGCATGGAATGAAATGTGCCATTTTGGAAAACCTGTAAACCACCACAAAGATCAAATCATGTCCTCTTTGCATCCTCGGTAATCCCAACACGAAATCCATGCTGATCGCCTCTCATGGCCTTTCTAGTATGGGAAATGGTTGATAAATACCTGCATTCTGCTTTCTTCCCTTAGAATGATGGCAAATTATGCACCTGTCAACAAACCTTTTAACTTCTAACCGCATCCCTAGCCAAAAGTATGACTCGCTTAGCTTCGCGAATGTTTTGTCATGGCCAAAGTGCCCTGCTAAGCCTCCGCTGTGCTTTTCCTTCAACAGGTTCTCCCTCATGGAGCAATTTGGAATACACAATTGATTTCCTTTGAACAACAATCCATCTTGGATCATGTAATCTATCCACTGACTTCTGTCTCTGAGAACTGGGTTCTCAGCTACTCCATACGCCTCTACAAAATCTGCATCACCTGCGTACATCTCCCTGAGATCATCAAAGCCTAATGTCTTGACTTTGAACTCCTGCAACAACAAACATTTCCTGCTCAAAGCATCAGCCACTTTGTTAGCAGTACCTGAAATATTTTTATAACAAATGTAAAATTCTGCATGTATTCTACCCATTTAACATGCCTCTGATTTAATTTCTCCTGCTGAGTTACATACTGCAATGCATGATTATCACTATATAAAATGAATTCCCTTGGAATCAAATAGTGTCTCCATTTTTTCAATGCCTGTATGATGGCATAAAATTCTTTAT
>JASDQU010101865.1:77878-139555 GCA_032191745.1 Picea mariana
TTTGATTATTAGTACATATACGAGAATTGTATGTACTAGCTACACATACATTTCTTGTACATATACACTAGTATGTATGAGTTTCCTTGACTTACTTACTAATAATGTCGGTTACTTATTATGAATGTGTGAACCATGTTCTTGTTCTTTGTACCATAAGATACCTTAACTTCGGAACGAAGTTTCTTGAAGGGTGGGTGTATGTAATGACCCTTAATTATTAAGATGGTTAATTTAATAACAATCCTAAAGATTATCTAAATTGTATTTATATCATATAATAATATTTCTAATTGGATATTATTAAATGGTGTACATGAGGGTTAATGAATGATTAATTATTACGTGAGTCATTAATTGATTAAGTATTAATTTAATGGTTAAAAATAAAATATAATGTTAAATGGGGTTACGTATCCCATAGGGGGATAACGTAACCAATACGTAAAAGGGAAACATTTAAATAAGGGATAAGGCAAATAAATAAGGGATAAGGCAATTAATATTGGGATAAGGCCTTTACGAAGGGGATAAGGGTAATAAAGAGTTAGGTGGGAGTAAATGTGCGGGGGCGGTGAAGGAGGAATAAGGGAGGGGGAGAAGGATTATGGAGGGATATTCATTCATGCATTTGAGAGGGGGGGAAGAACTTGGAGTTTTGGGAGAGTTGATTTACAGTGGGATTTACAGTGCACCGGGGGGGCTGAGGAGGTTTTGGGATCGGAGGGCTAGGAAATCCAAAGATGTCCTAGGGCTAGGCGTACTAGTCGGTAGGGTGGCTGGTTTTGGGGTGTCCAAAGGAGCAGCGTTAGGTTCAAGCGGCAGATAGCATCAAGCGGCGGATAGCATCAGAGTGAGGTATGTAAATTGTTAGTGAATTTTATTTATGGAAATATTGGACTGAATGTGCTAGATTAAGTGAATTTTGAGTAAATTTTTAATTTACTATTCTGTTCTAAATTAATGAGTGTTATAATTAAATTAGAGCACTACAACGCATTCTCCGTCGAACTGTTGTTCATGCCATCCGTTCTCGACAACATCACGAATTGGAGAGTCTTCGACGATGATCATCAAATTATTAGCTTCCTGCATATGGAAGAAACTTTTCAAGGCACGGTGATCGACGAATGCACTCACGATGACAATTTGCACGATTTCATGGTAATACCAGATCCGAGAACTCCTGAATCTTCAGCGGACATGGTAAATTCGATCCCTAAGTCTGTAGTTAGATTAGAGAAATTTTACAATCTTCAAGATAAATTCAAAAAATCGGTCAACTGTAAAACCAATAGTTCCTCGTTATCATATGAAAAAGTAAACTTAGGAACTGATGACAATCCACAGTGCATTAATTTAGGGGTGGGGTGTTCTGAACAAGAAAAAGCCGCATTTATTAAATTGTTTAAAGAATTTAAAGATTTTTTTGCATGGACGTATGATGACCTTAAAACTTGCGACCCTAACATCATACAACACGTCATTCCTATGAAACCCCAAACCTTTCCCTTTCAACAAAAATTAAGAAAAATGCACCCTAAGCTCGAACTGACCGTCCAAAAAGAATTAAATAAACTCCTGAATGCTAAGATAATTTTCCCTGTTATGCACACTCAATGGGTTTCTAACCTTGTCCCTGTCTGGAAGAAAAGTGGGGAAATCCGACTATGCGTCGATTTTCAAAACCTTAATAGAGCGTCTGATAAAGACAACTACCCGGTCCCACCCATGGAACAGATCCTTCAATAGGTATCTAGTTCTGAAAGACTATCCTTATTGGATGGTTTGGGTACAACCAAGTCCTGATGTCTCCTCCAGACCAACTTAAAACTACCTTCCGCACTCCATGGGGCACCTACGCTTATCGAAAAATGCCCTTTGGATTGATTAATGCCAGTGCCACTTTCCAGAGAGTGATGGACATCGCTTTCCGAGGCTTAATCAATCAGTCCGTCGTATTTTACTTAGATGATGTTACTGTATTTTCGAAAAACAAAACCGATCATCTAGCTCATTTAAGAGTTGTTCTACAGCGATGTCGTAAATACGACATTTCCTTGAATCCTAAAAAATCCATCTTCGCAGTAGAACAAGGTATACTCTTAGGATTTATTGTGTCAATCAAAGGGATGATTATCGACCCCGAAAGAACTCAAGTCATCTCGAAACTTCCCCCTCCCTCATCCAAAAAGTCTATGTAGTCTTTCTTAGGCCAGATAAACTTCGTCAGGAGATTCGTCCCCAGTTTCTCCGAAATGGTCAGACCTTTACAAAATTTAATTAAGAAATATGCACAATATCATTGGGGACCCTTAGAAAATCAATCTTTTAATGCAATAAAAAAGGCCATAATAGACGCTCCTTCTCTCATGAGCCCCGACTTTTCGCAAGACTTCACGCTCTATGCATTTGCTTCTGACCACTCCTACGCTGCAGTCCTAACTCAAAAGAACGTTGAAAACAATGAAGTACCCATTGCCTTTATCAGCTCTGCTTTCAAAGGCACGAAACTAAATTACCCAGTGGTAGATCAGCAAGCCTACACTATTTTAAAAACAGTCAAACACTTCCGGTCTTATCTTTTGAAATCCAGGACGAAAATTATTGTCCCTTACCCAGCCGTGAGGAACCTGTTAGTGCAGAAAGAACTAGGTGAAAAGAGGGCGAACTGGGTTACCTCCCTACAAGAGTACGACATAGAAATTACCCCAGCTCAGATAGTGAGAGGCCAAGGGTTATGCAAGTTAGTTGCTAACTCAGCAGCAGGACAGCAAGAAGAAAACGATATGTCAAACCTAGGACAGCACAATCAAAATGCAATCTGCTATGCACAAAACTCTGTCAGTCCGTGGTATGACGATATAAAATTCTGTCTTGAACATGGGTCAACCCCTCGTCACCTGGATCCCACTAAAAGAAGAGAGTTAAGATTAAAATCTGCCTCCTTTCATTTGATTAATGGTATTCTGTTTCGTCAAAATTTTGATGGAGTACTAATGTGCTGTCTTGAGAAAGACAAAGCAGAAAAAGTCTTACTAGAGTTGCATGCAGGAGAAGCTGGTGGGAATTTTGGTGGTGACACCACTACCCATAAAGTTTTGAGAGCTGGTTATTACTAGCCGACAATTTTTAGAGACGCCCATGCCTTGTTTCGTAAGTGTATTATTTGTCAAAAAGCATCAGGGCGGTTACAGAAACCACCCTTTCCTTTGCAGCCTGTTTTAGTAGACTCTCCTTTTCAGTAGTGGGGCCTTGACATTATAGGTCCAATCAACCCGCCATCCTCACGGCAGCATAATTTTATCATAACAGCCACAGATTATTTCACCAGGTGGTCTGAAGCTGCCACATTAAGAACTGTGAACACCAGTTAGGTAATTGCCTTTTTAAATTCGAATATTATCACTCGTTTTGGTATCCCTGACTATTTAGTATTCGATAACGCTTCTTATTTTTCGTCTCTTGAGATGAGCGAGTTCGCTTTAGAAAAAGGAATTAAATTGAAGTTTTCTGCCAGCTATTACCCACAGGGCAATGGATTGGCAGAATCAACAAATAAGAATCTGATTAAAATCATCAAGAGAACGGTAGCTAAAAACCACAAAAACTAGCACAATGCATTGTTAAAGGCAATCTAGGCTGATAGGGTAACACCAAAAACTACTGTAGGTAATTCTCCCTTCTTTCTCGTCTATGGCAGAGAAGCAATTCTTCCACCACATATTCTTCTTCCCTCACTACAACTATCACAAAAAATACAAGAAGAAGACTGTCCCCCTTTGGAAAACCAAATTAACGCTTTAATGAAACTTGAAGAGGTAAGGGCTCAAGCTAAACGTAAGTTAGATCAACATCAGCTGGTGGTTAAAAGATGGTTTGATGCCAACTCTACCTCTGATAGGAACTTTGAAGTAGGTGATCTTGTCTTGAAATGGGACAAACCACATGAGGGAAAGGCAGAGCAAATGAAGTTTCAAAACTTATGGCTTGGACCGTTTTTAATCACTGAGAAATTGGGTCCCAGCTCTTTTCGATTACAGAGTTTAGAGGGATAGGAAGACACCTATCCGGTGAATGGCCAAGCTCTGAAAAGATATTTCGCTTGATAACAACCCTGTGTATATTGTGTACATATTTTTCTTTTGTTTTCTTTCTTTTATTGTTTTGGTTTTGATTTTTTTTCCTTGCGCTTATCAGTTTTTGTTTTTGGAAATACACATATCTAAATTTTGGAACTATTCAGGCAAGGAAAACAAAAAATTCTTTCACTAAAATGATTGCTGAAAAATTGTGTAAACATCAATTATATATGTCTAAAATTTACATCTATGTTGGAAAAAAACTGTTGTTTGAAAGAAGTTAACTGATTTCGATCTGTGAGTAAAGCCTGTCACGATCATCTATTATCTTCTTACGATGTCCCTGTTCCTTAAGGGAATGACTTAGAAGATGTCTCCCTGCTTTAGAAGGTTGGCTTCGTAAACAAACCATTTCTGGATCTTAATGAAGGACAGTTCTAAAAAGTTCTGTTGAGGTCTGTAAAAAAATATGTTAAAATATCATAATTTTCAGCGTCACCCCGCTCGATTACATATCTTTAAAAAACAAAATAAATCATTAAAAGAGTTGTGGGAAGTGCTTGTAAACCCGTCGGGATGTGGACAGGTCTGTTGGCAGCGGGTAAATGCATGCATGATGCCAAGACAACTTCGTTGGGGTACTGAACAGGCCCGCTGGCAGTGAAGCAATGTCGGGTACATGAAAATTCATAAATATGAAACCTCTTGACCTTAAAATGTCCTTTATTCTGATCTAGAACTTCTTGGCAGGATACAGATATCAGAGTGGGTTAAATGGCAACCCTGTCGAGGCTATGGATGCCTGCTGATAGCAGTGGCCCTATCAATAGTATTGGAGATTTTATCTTTAATATTGTGGCTCGCTTATCTTAAGACTGTTATCAGTTTTCATCCTTTAAACCCTACTGGAATATTTGATTAATAATGATGTTTAGACAATTTTCTGGTTTTTTTTTAGTTTGAATTATTCGTGCTATCTTAATCTGAATTTGTTCTTTTTGCAAAGATAACTGCTTCTACCAGTGTGTCGCCATTGTTGGCAACCATTTCGCATTTTTATCCTATCCTTATAAGCTGCCCACACAAGTGTTTTGGAACCCTTGATTTTCATCGCAATCTTTGAATAAAACAACACTATTATTTCGCGCATATGCACACCTGCGTTTGTTCTCATTTTCAAGACTGCAAGTGTGAAAATTTTGATTTCAAAGTCACATCAATGGAATTAAAATCGTCACTGGATTATTATGGTCACTCTTGTTTATGTGTTCATTGCATTTCCAATTTAATCATAGTCGCACAGTTAGCAAGACACCAAAACCTTTAGTCATTTGACATTTTCTTGTTGTTAATATGACTTCATATTTTATAAGATTGTGATGATATTTTTATGATTGAGTCCTTAATTCAATGGTGGTTTGATGTTCTTTTGCTCTTTATCAATTTCAATGGGTTCATAACAACGCGTTAATATGGTGATTAGACCCTAAATTCAATAGTTTCATACAATGTATAAGTCGTATGGTCAAACCCTTATTCAAAACATTGTTTTGATTTTAAAACCATGCAAACACTATGTTTGTGCAAACTTTTGGGTCGACTTACCATAGATTTCATTGAATGGCATTACTTTTAACACATTGCAATAGTGATTTGAATCACCATATGCATCGTTAGTTGTACATTTGGATATGACTATTTTGCATGGGTTTATTGCCTTCCACCACCTTCGCACACTTGGGCATTAATGCTTGCCTTCTATCCCGGGTTACCTCTGTTGGTTTTTGGGGAAGCCTGTGAGCTATCGGTCCAGCGTATACCCTGTTCAAACCCTTGACCGTTCACCCTGCTCACTGTGTGTTCTATTCTATGGCACCTGTGGTGCGCATAGAGCCTAATGGCAGCCAAACACTCTTGTTGTTCGACAATGCTTGTCGGGATTTGGAAAATAGTGGATGGCTGGTTTTTATCCAAAGGTTTGAGGGTTTCAACCTTTCGGTTGCCCAACAGTTCACCCTCACCTTCAATGGATGCAGGGCTAAGGTCGGAGACTTACAGCTTGAGCTAAATGAGGAATTCCTAAGCTCAGTTACAGGACTACCAGCTACAGGGAAAAGGTGGCTTAAAAATTCCAAAGTAGACAAGGTGTCGTGGCCGCTCCTATTCACATCCAGAAAGATTTTTAGCTGCGATAGAGGTCTATCTCTCACTACCCTCAAACCCAGGTGGCATGATCTTTTGGCAATTGTTAAGTAGTTTGTGACTTGCGAAGGTCGTTATGGCTTGGTATTTCTGTATCATCTTCGGTTATTGATGAATTTTATAGACTACCCTCTGAATATGCCACATTATATCTTATGTAGTCTGTACAAGATGTCCAAACGATTCAAGCGTGAGAAGGCTGATAGCATCCTTTTCCATCACTGCTTGATCAAAGTCATTATCGTTCATCATCTAAGCCTTAGTGGTGACTGTTGGCAAGCCTTGCTCTCTAGGAATGGCTTTGCCACTCCCGAGTGCGTCGAAATGGATAAGTCTGTGGTTACTGAAACCCTGGTTATGCCAGTCGTGCCAACTCCTACCCTTTTACCCCTTGTCAAACCCTCGAATTGCCCCGACTTGGACCTACCCGATACCATATTCGACCCGTGTGCTAAAGACAATACTAAAGCCGTCAAGAGGCCCGTGAGGAAGAAAGACAAAGGTGATACTATTGTCAACAGTAAGGGAAAGAAAAATGCACGATGGATATCGAGATGTGCTCGGAACAAGCCCAAGCAGAGCACTGACCAAAAACCTATCGTCTTGAGCGAGGATTCAGACTCGGAGATCGAACGTTTCCTAGCCGAGGAATACCCCTACTCTCATGGCCTCTGATCTACGGAACCCTATGACTATGTTTCCAACTTACCTCCGTGCCTCAAGAACGATCCTAAATTCCCGGGAATTAAGCTTCACAGTGACACCCCTGGTAACTTGAAAGAACCCTCGCTTGTGATGCCAAAGCCCGATCAATCACCATGTACCCAATGCAATTCCTAGCTTGAACATTATTACACGGATGTTCCCCCGTTGCAATCTAATATTAAATCATTAGAGGAACGAGTTACTGTGCTATCAAAGGAGAACCACAGGCTACAAGCCAACGAGAAGAAACAAAAAACCAACAGTTCAATTGTCTTCAGAAATGTTGAAGCAACAACGGCCTTTGTCAATTCAAAGTTATCATGATCGAATCATTTTCTTACTGCTCAGGTATGTATTTCAATATCGATTTCGTTTTATGAATTGGTGAATTAGTATGACTGATTGGGTTTGCTTTCGATTACTCCTGTTTGTTTTAATATATTCAGAAATGGTTCTGTTTACTTCTGATTACCAGAAATGATTTCGTTTGCTAATTGAATTAGCATGAAAGATTTCGTTTGGGATTAGCATAAACTATTTTGTTCGCATCGATTCGTTTTGCTAAAATCAAATATAGATATGATTTGGATAAAACGATTTTATTGTTCTCAAATTAGTATAAACGATTGATTTTTTTTTTATTCTGTTTGGTTTGCATTTGAAACAATTATGTACGTTTGAATTAGGGTAGTCGATTGGGTTTTCTTTCGTTTGGTTCTGTTCAAATAGATTCAAGAAACGATTATGTTGGGTTTTGAATAAATATTTTCATTTTGGATTATGATTGCATTCGACCTGTACAAAAGATTTATTTGCTAAAATCGGACACAGCTATGTTTTGATTGATACGTTTTAGCATTGGTCGGCCCTGAATTAGTTCGATTCATTTCTTTTGGTTTGATTCTGAAATGATTCTATACATATGAATTAGTATAGTCATTTTTATAATGCAATGTATTGAAAGTTAGATTTGATACGGCTCTGTTAGTTTGGATTTAAACGATTCTGTTAAGTATTGGATTGACATATTATGTCTATATTGAATTCTTACCAGAGATTTGCTTGATATTCATTTAGGGTCTGTTTCAATTGAAATAGATTCAAACACGATTTCGTTTGCTCTCAATTAGCAATTAAAGATTTGTTAAATAGTTTGAATATATTTCTGTTAGCATTTCATTGATTTAAAACTATTATGTTTTCAAATTAGACCAGCTACAGAATCATGAGATTCTGTAGCTAGTCTTAAAACTTAGATTTTTGTTAATTTTATCAATAAAACATTATCTAAACTTGTCTATTCTTGTCCACCTTTAGGTACCTACGAATTTCAATGGAAAATTGGACATGTTGTGGCAGTTTATGAGATACTTTTGTGATGTAGTTTTGTTATAGGTTGTTAGCTTAAGTCAGAAATAAAGACTTGGGATATTATCCCAGATTTTTTGTAAACAGTGGTTGATAATTCCCACAGGGATGTTTTACCCTATGGTCTTTAAATACTTGTTATTTTTTGTAATGGACCCACCATCACGGTTGGGAGAACAGACTATGGATTTATGATGATACAAGCTGAGATGAAAGTTGATGTTTTGTAACAGCTTTAGCTTTCAATATATCAAACTTTTATTTCAAGTTTTCTTCATATCAGTTTGCAATCAATTATAGACTACTTTAGCTATCATAATTCGTTGCAGGTTGATGTGATTTGGTTTATGTGTTGTCCATATCTGATCTCTCTTATTTTAAAAGTACAGCATTTACTTTGTTTCAATTTAATGAATTAAAGGTTTATCTTCTTCATTAAATGAATCATTTTGTACAAATCTTCGCATACGGGTTTATCTAACTGTGACGATTTGTAAATCTTAAGATTGTTTTAATTTTTATTTCTTGTTTGTCCTATTATTCACATTCAAAGAGCACTGCTGCTTCCTATTTACAAGAAGCCTGTGGAAAATTTGGTGCAGGTTTCCTCCCATCAAACAGCGGAATCGGATACTTTGCATGGGACAGATTGGAAAGCGTTACATCAGGTTAGATCATTATTTGCAATTTAATAGTTAATAAATTAGAGAATTCTCAGTAGTTAGATAGATACATAGTTCAGATTTATAGTTAGGATTATTATTTTAATCGCTCAGCTTATATAGTTTTCATTTTACTTCTTTCTCATAAAATTATAAAAAAAAAAAAAACAATAGCTTTGCTATCATAGGACAACTCACAAATGTTTTTTCAGGTTTTCGATTTAAAATATGTAATCTGTAAATATTGTACATTTGTAGTTGAGATTTAATTATGTTGATAACTGAACATTTAATTTCATAGAATTATTATCGTATAATATTAGTAAGTAGACTGTATATATATATTTCAGATTTGTTTATTAGTTTGTTTTAATTGTTGTTTTCATTTAGATTAGTTCCTTTAGTTAGTTTTCTTTCATTTTCCTAGGACTTAGATCGGCCAACGGAGCCGCTAAACCCGTCGGGGTGGATCATCCCAAATGGCTTGGGTTATTTAGACAACCCTGGACTGGACCCACTCCTCCAGTTGGCGAGCGTTCAATTTCACCCGTCAACATGAAAGTAGTAGGATATGGCATGAAATATTTGGACATTTGAATTTCAGATACATGAAACAACTTAGCAAGAACAATTTGGTTGATGGTCTACCAGACATCCATTTCTCCAAAGGAGTGTGTGAGGGATGTGTTCTCGAGAAACACCCTTAAGACAAATCCGACAAAGGAAAGTCTCAGCGAGCTTCTGCACCTTTAGATCTAATCCACAATGACCTTATGGATCCTTTTCTACATGCATCCATCAACAAAGAGAGGTTTTATTCTCATTTTTGTTGATGATTTCTCATGTTTTACTTGGATCTACTTTCTCAGGAAGAAATCCGAGGTCTTTCAACACGTCAAAGATTTCAAAGCCCCGGTTGAGACACAGTCTGGAAAGAATATCAAATTCCTTCGAACTGATAATGGGGGAGAGTATGTAAATCATACGATTCATAATATTTTCCATGAGGCAGGGATTCAGTTGCAACACATAGTTCTCTATACTCCGCAACAAATAGAGTTGTTGAGCAGAAAAATAGATCTCTAAAGGAGATGGCATCTTGCATGATGCATGCAAATTCTCTACCACAGAGACTATGGGTCGAAGCACTTAAGTGTACAACATACATCCAAAATAGATATCCCCATAGATCTATCAAGGATAAGACCCCCTATGAGGTTTGGAGTGGCCTCAAATCGAAAGTGACCCACTTTCGCATTTTCGATTCACATGCAGGGGCCTGAATTCCCTCTAAAAAGAGGAAGGCACTTGATCCACAGAGCACTAAGTGCATTTTTGTTGGATACCCCAACGGTGTGAAGGGATATAGACTTATTGACCTTTCCTCAGACCGGCTCATCATTGAGCGAAGTGTCCAATTAGAGGAAAGTGTCTCCCATGCACCTCAACAGCGGCATGCAGTCACCTTCATTCTTCCACCTATCTAAGATGATGAGAATGCACACATCGACTCTTCTTTAGACTAGATTTATAATCCAGAGGACTCAGATGATTCATATTCATATTCAGTACAGTCGTATGCAGATTCAAAGCATCCAGATGCAGTTGCAGAGCCAGAGAAGAGGCCCAAGTGGGAACATACTACTCTTGAGGATGCAGGGGACCTCATTGGTGATCCAGCTGATACTAGGAGGACTCAATCTGATTTCAAGGAGCCTCCTATTGCACTCACTGCCACTAAACCATTTCCCTCCAGGCATATTTTCTTGGTTCAATCTTCAGATCCACAGTCTTATGGCGAGGCTATTGGAAATTCCTTTTGGGAATCCGCCATGCAGGAGGAGTACAACTCCCTCCTCGAGAACCATACTTGGGATCTGGTTCCCCTTCCTTCTGGGAGGAAACTTTTCAGATGCAGATGGGTCTACAGGACCAAGAGCGCAACAGATGGATAGATTAGCAAATACAAAGACATGCTTGTTGCCAAAGGATTTCAATAGGTTCATAGTATTGACTATGATGATACCTTCACTTTAGTAGCGAAGATGGACTCCATACGATTGGTTCTTTCCATTGCGATAGCCAAAGGATGGGAAGTCCATCAGATGGACGTGAAGAATGCACTTCTTCACAGTGATCTCTCTGAGGAGATCTACATGGAGCAGCCCTAGGGATTTATGTAGGACTCATCTTTGGTCTGTTGATTAAAGAAGTCCCTTTTTGGCTTCAAGGAGGCTCCGAGGGCATGGTATGCCAATATAGACTCCTACATGTTGTCACAGAACTTTGTACGTTGTAAATCAGACCCAAATGTCGACATGCTCAAGACGTCTGAATCACTTCTATGCTTAGTTTTGTACGTTGATGATTTGTTGATCACCGGTTGCTCAACTTCAGCGATTATTGTAGTCAAGAGGATTCTACATGACAAGTTTTTGATGAAGGACATGGATCCGCTACACTTCTTCCTTGGACTCAAGATCAGTCAGGATGCATCAGGCATCAAACTATCTCAGGCCAAGTATGCATGAGATCTCCTTGAGATATTTCACATGACAAACTGCAAGTCTGCTCCGACTCCTTTTCTATTAGGAATCAAACTTGAGGATGGAGGGGAGACTCCATTGGTTGACAACACATTATACATACAACTAGTGGGGAGCTTATTGTATCACACACACTCCAGACCAGACCTCTCATATGCAGTTTGTGCAGCTTCCAGGTTCATGCAGGAGTCACATGAGCTACATTGGAAAGTTGCAAAGTGTATCCTTCGATACGTTCAGGGCACCATCACCTTTGGGATTCATTATGCAACAGATTCTACATTAGATCTCATTGGATTTACTGATTCTGACTGAGCTGGCGATAGCACTGATCACAAGTCCACATCTTGTTACTCACTCAGTGTTTGTTCCGGGCCTATCTGTTGGTAAATAAAGAACCAAGATGCCATTGATCTATCTTCAGTCGAGGTAGAGTACAAAGGGGTAGTCAACATAACCATTCAGGCTATGTGGCTACAACATTTTCTCACTGAGTTGGGCTTTCAGTTCCTCGTCCAATTGTCATCTGGTGTGATAACCATAGAACTCTGAAGTTCTACAAGGATCTAGTTCAGAGGCAACAGACGAAGCACATATAGATCCACATGCACTACATTCGGGACTTAGTACACGAGGGGATCATCAAATTACAGTTTTGTCCTTCAGCAGAACAGACGAGAGACATCTTCACCAAGACCTTCACTGAGCAAAAGTTCCATTCTCTGCGAAGTCGTCTTGGAGTGAAGGACACAATTGCCTAACAACTGTCGTTCTTCTTTTTACATACATTGTACCTTGAGAGGGGGGCTTCCCCATGAGGTTTTCCCTCTTTCCTCACTTTATTTCAGTGTATCTTTTGTATTTGGGTACCTAACATGGCCTCATTGTCGAGACCCATTCTTTATTTTCACCATAGTGATGTTCAAGGGGGGTGTTGGAGTTACTTCACACACACCTAGGATTTCTTTTTCCTAAGTTTTTTCCTTGTTTATTAGTCATAATTAATCATTATCCAGTCTCCTATATTTTAGGGGAGAATATTCTCTTTCAATTGACACTTCAGTTTGACTAATTGAGTTGAGTTTAGATGTTGCATTGGTTTTGTCACCATGCAACATTGGGATCATCACCATGCTAATTCAACCTTGCTGTGGTATCATCACCAGACTGGCGCATTAGCCTTGATTCCTTGAGTTAACTCCTCACTACTCTCTGTTCATTCGTTTAACTGAAGACTAGTTGACTAGTTAACTCAACTAGGTGGCAGTTCACTCTCGTAACTGCCTGAGAGACTAGACTAGGTGGCAGTTCACTCCCGTAACTGTTGGTGTGTGTCCAGATCACTCTAGACCACCACTGTGGCGCAGTGGTTCTCTTCTAGTGCGCACTCATTGAGTTATACAGAGTATATTATGTGTAAATTATTCATTATTCATAATGGTTAATGAGAATTCTTTCATTCTTTCTCTCCTTCTTCTTTCTCTTATTCTCTCTGCAAATGTGTGTATCATTGTTTAGCTAGATCTATTCTGTGCAGGTTCAACACATTTACATTTGTGTTGAGTTTATCATGCTTCTTGTTGTTACAAGATGCATTGGGAATTTTACTGTAACTAATTAGCATGTTCTTGAATATTGCATGAGTTCTTGTTTGGCATGCATGTTTCTTTATTAATTACATATTGGTAATAGAGCAAATCTTTGGGTTTAATGATGACGGTATGCCACACATTGGTTACTGGTAATAGGGTATGTTACATTTCCTCATCTTGTCAATGAACTATATATCAAAAGGGATTGACTTTGCTAAAACTTGATTTAAATGTATTAAAAATGTTCCTTGAGGTGAAATGCTCATTTTCTAAAAGACATGTCTTTGAAAGTTACTAGAAGATTAAAAAAAAATATTTCCCAATGGAGTTGAACATTTAAAATGTTAAAAGCATAAAATAAATTAAAATTGTACTACTAAAAAATAAAAAATAAAATTTATTGATAATTTTGAGCTTTTTAGGTATTTTTTAAGGTTAAAGTGTTAGGGTTACATTTTCATTGATTCTTCAGTTTAATTTAATTTAAATTAAATACTATAAAAAACATTTAAGGAAAAGAGGGAAAACATAAATATGCATTTAAGGAAAAGAGGGAAAACATAAATATGTATATAATATGGTTTAATTTTTTTTTGATGACATGGAGGCACAAAGTGGTCCTTTCAAATTTTAGTTATATCAATCTATCAAACAAAATATGGAATTCAAGAAACAAAAAATGACCATTAATCAATTATTTTTCAGTTTGAATAATAAAAAAACATTTTACTAAAATTTTAGAAGATTCTCATTTAAGTGAAGAGTTCTAACTTTCAACTAAGAATGTTCTCTAAAATTTTGGAAGTTGTGGTCATATTTTAAATTCAAGAGATTTAAATCTCACCTTAAAGTATTTTTTAACTGATAACCAAATGAATAATGGAAGAGCATCCCGACAAGTATGAGTATCTATGTATGTTTATAGCAAGAACGTCCTCTGTTACAAAATTTATCAGTGAAAATAACAGTACAACCGATGCAAGTAAGAAAACTGGAACTTTTGAAGCACCATTTTCGTTTATGTACATGATATTCCAATAATAGCATGGGAATCTTTGCCTGTCAGCAATCGCCAGTTTCTAGTTTAAGAAGCAGTATTCAATCTTGAAGCAAATGGATTATAGGTCATCAATTATAGGTTAGGATTTGAAAATAAGATATTAATTTACTTACCGAAAATAAAATAATAAAGTTTACGTATTAAAACTGAAAATAAGATATTAGTTTAAGATTATTAATTCATGATATATTAAAAATAATATGATTTTTTTTTGGGTCAATCAGCAATATCCAACCTACTGCACAGTATTCCATATTCCATATTTTTTTAAGCGCAATTTACGTTTCAAGTAATCTTTGTCCCACGAATCAGTCACGACATTATCTGGTGATGTCATAGCAAGAAGATCTATATATACAAATGGCACTAACAGGCTTCTACCGCATACATTTTAGTTCATTATATCATTTAAACGAACACGAATGTCTACTGTTTGTGTTTCTGTTTCTGTGACACCTTTGGCCTCATTGTGCCTGCCCAGATCGTTCATCAGTTCTACTCATCAGTTCAAGCCTCTCCATACAATCCCAATTCCTCAGTTTAAGCCTCTCCATACAATCCCAATTCCTGGAATGTGTAGAAGGAAATCTGTCACACCTTCCATGAGCACGACTTTGAGCACCGCCGTATGTGATGATGATGGTGTACAAAGATCGAGGTACTGTTGGCTTGCAAATTGTGCCTGTCCAGATCGATGACMAGTTCTACTGATGAGCTTAAGCCTCTCCCTACAACAATCCCAACTCGTGGGATGTGTGGGCGAAGGAAGTCTGTCACACCTTCCATGAGCATGAGTTTGAACACTGTCGTATCTGAGAATGATGCTGTACAAAGACGCATAGGCGATTATCACTCCAACCTGTGGAACGATGATTTCATACAGTCTCTCACAACGCCTTATGGGGTGAGTAACTAGCTTCATTTCAATTTATTCTTCTGGATATTCTTTCTTCACAATTAAAAAAATGGATTCATTTTTTTCTCTAATTTAATTTAATGTAATATGGGTTAGGCAACTTCTTATGGGAAGCGCGTTGATAAATTTACTTCGGGACTTATTTCGAAAGTAAAGGAGATGTTCAATCGAATGTCTATGGAAGATGGAGAATTAATGAGTCCCCTCAATGATCTCATTCAACGCCTCTGGATGGTCGACAGCCTTGAACGTTTGGGTATCGATAGATTTCAAAAACGATATAAAAACATCACTCGATTATGTTTACAGGTCAGTTTCCACGGCCACCAATATACAGTTTGATGTGTAGTATTGATTGTTGTTGCTGTGGTAAGTGGATTCGGGTCTGTATATGGACATGACCAAATTCAGATTTATCTATGGTAAATGGATTATAGATTATCGAATCTGAAAGTAATTTCAGATACGACATTCTATAATCCACTTGCAACATCAAATACTGTTCAGTCTATAATCCACCTGCAACATCATTCAATACTGTTCAGAGGATTGGATATTGCTACCCAGTTTCCACAGCCTTATCATCATTATTTGTTCCCCTATTGCAGCTGGGCCCTCCTATAACCCGAACCCACAATCGGAGTAAGGATGGCGCCTTCATAAATGGAATACAGATGATAATAACGAGAAATTGTGTCTGCCTGCAGTTATTGGAACGCAAAAGGCATTGGGTGTGGGAGACATAGTGTCGTTACTGCTCTAAACTCAACTGCCTTGGCACTTCGAATTCTTCGACTACATGGATACACTGTGTCTTCAGGTATATCTCCAGATATTACTTATTCTGTGATGACAGTCAAATTGTCATTAAAATTTTACAGTTAAAACTCTCCCAGTATATGATCTCTTTTTCTTGGAAATTTTGTAAATTTGGAAATATTTTAAATTTATTGAATTTTTATTATACATTGTGAATGGGTCTAATGGTTAAGAACATGTGTTTCCTCTTAAAAGGGGGTAGGGTATGTATACCTAGTAGATTTTACAAGGGGTTCCTACAAACAAGGGGGTTCGAGAGRGAGAGGGAATTGACCAAAAATCAACTCTGAAATTTTTAAAAGTTTATTTTCAACCTTTATTTCTTTTTCTATCTCTCCATTACATATAACAAACTATACCTCTCATARAATCTCGCCCATCAAAAGAAACCAAAAATCAACTCTAAAACTTTTAAAAGTTTATTTTCAACCTTTATTTCTGTTTCTATCTCTCCATTACATATAACAAACTATACCTCTCATAGAATCTCGCCCATCAAAAGAACTCTACAGCCAGAAAGTATTTTCTTCACATATATTCTCCTCAAAATATCCCTCAACTATGAAGGTACGTGGATAGAGTTACATCGCATCCTTGGATAAACCATCAACTATCTCTTTTAATTCCCTGTAGACATGTCATGTATAGCATGTCCATTCAAAATATTTCATGGTATTGAGGATATAATTTAAAATGGGTTGCAATGTTACCACTGGAATGTACTAACTTTATTGTTTTCCTAGTCTATGATAATCCGGGAGTCACTAAAGACCTGAATCTTTCTTAGGTTGAGCATATTAGCATAGATTAACACGGTCCACATGGCATAAAGATATTCCTTCGTATTAGTGCCACGACCTGGAGAGTACCATATTTTAAAAAAAATGATACTTGGAAATGTAAATGATGACCCCCACTCCATAGAGTGATGGGTGTCCTTGACATGCATCATCAACATATATTCATACATAGAAAAATGATCTATAAATTGTAATGTATATTCCAATTGAATAGTTCATCACAATAGATCTAATAAATAAAACTGAAATCTACACTATCAAGGTTAAATTCTTTTAGGTTCCAGAATATTTAGTTATTGATTTTCTTCTTATGCATGAAATAGAGAAAATGCGGAAAATAGATAATAGTAAAATACAATCACACAACATCCACAATATAAAAAATATATTTTCTCTAGGAAACCCTTACAGGAGAAAACTCAGCTAGAAGGTGAGGTTGCTTTGCTGTCTTTTCTATGATATGGAAATAATGAAACTACAAAGGAGAAGCCACTCTCTATGGAGTTACCTGAGACCCGTGGTCTGTTTGGTTGCTACAAAACATTAATTCCCTATGTTATTCTCTCTAATTTCCCACTCCCAATTGTTCTTCTCTACTATGGAACAAAATACAATATAGAATGGAAACCCTTGTCCTCCTAGTGGCACGGTATTTAACATAGCTTGATAGCCATCTAGGGGTAGGTTTTTTACTTCCTCAACACTCAATTGTGGTGGGTTTTTGAACCTTCTAGAACATTCTTGAAATTACTCATGTGGCTAGCCCCATATGCATGAGTAATGGGGGTTGACGTCACATCCTCTCATACCATGGTGGTCAACATGATACGTCAACTTGTAGGAGGAATAACTTTTGCATATGAAATTTGATTGGTGCACGATCTGCACCATTAGAAATTTATTGGAGTGTAGAACAACATCAATGGGGTGGGCGCAAGTATCGAACACCAAAATACCAAAAATCGTTGTTTAATGCCTCAAAATGGCTCCAGACCCCAATTTTCCAAATTAGGACCTTCCATTAAAAGGACCCCGCAAGTTGATTCCTTCAATTGTTTCCACTTTAAAATCATTGAGATAGATGAAAAATAATATAATGATCCAATTTGGATCATACCTCCCCATTTAGGGATGCTTTTAGTCCCAAAAATCTTTATTGAATGAGGTGAGAAAAAATTTCCTCTACCTTCTCTATGGAGTACCACTTTTCTTTTCGTAGAAGTTTTCCTTTCAACCCAGTCTTCCAAATGACAAGTTGCCCATGTCTTGTAGTTTTGGACTGCTTCTGCAAAATTATGTCCTCTGTTAACTCTTCCTGAGAATTTGTTTCTAAGTCCTATATGGAAGGTAGGACTTTCTCCTCCTCTTAATCCAACATGGAAGGCTCATATAGTTTGATATTATCCACATTCACTACTAAGTAAATGCACATGTATGGGGGTAGACTAAGTTTGTAGGAATTATTTCACACCATTTCCAATACCTAAAAAGGACCATACCATAGAGCCTTGATCTTATTACTAGGACCTTGTAGCCTTTCCTTATTCAGTTGTAACCATACTCTGTCTCCCACTCTAAATTTTCTCCATGTTTTGTGTTGGTCATGTATAGCCTTGTACTTTTCCTGTGTCTTCCTCAATGTCTTTTGTACTTGCAAATGGATCTGCTTGATCTTCTCAACATTTTTTTCTTCTTTTAATGCATCTCCTATTAGGTCCTCTCTCACTCCTCATTGTTGTACATATACAAAATCTAAGGGTTGTTAGGAAATGAGACACACTTCCACGCTAAATTTAGTAGAAGAGAAGAAGAAATATTTCAAAAAGAAAGTAAATGACACAACAATCACACAGTACACAAATATTTTACCCTAGAAACCCAAACCAGAAAAACAACATTCCTGGAGCGTTATGCTCCTTGTTGTCTTATTCATTCAGAATAAAATGTTACATGTCTAACCTTGGTCCACAACTAAGAAACAATTGACATAATACCCTCTTTCTTACGCAAGAACAACCTAGTATCCAATGTGTCTTACATCTGCATGACCAACAACCTCTAAATTACAGACTCTCGACGATTATCCATTCCTCATCTAAAGATTCAATATTATTGATTATCTTTTGTGGCTTTAAAACACGCCTCTTTATAGGATTTACAGTAGGAAAACCCTAAAGAAATGGTGCCCAAAAACGGTTACAGATCCATGCATATCATTGGCTACAAATCCCATGAATCTCAGGATTCTATTACAGTCGACTACCAATTCGGATTACTTGTCAGCCTTCATTCGGTTGCCACATGCATGCTTGTCGAGATCTTGTCGATTGACCTCATCGAATTGATGTTGATGTATTTACCATGTTGAACCACCTCGACCTTCGACTTCGACTTTACCCAATCGACTAAACTCAACCTTTGACTTGTTTTCGATCCACCTCAACCTTCAACTTCGACTGTCAGTCGATCCACCTCAACTTTCACTGCAAATAATATAACAACCCAACATTCTCCCACTTGTTTTCTTATTTGTTGAAACTAGGAGACCTTTGGACTTTCGTTCACAGACCCAGGGTAGCAATGACCATTGCCTCTCTGCACTAAGAAAACTTCATAGCACTCACATACTTGGTCAATGAGTCTGTTATGTTTTCCAACGCATCTAATTTCTCCAGCAACACCTTGTTTCTTTCCACCATGTCTCTCTTGAAATGGTATTGTACATAAATGTGCTTAGTCTTTGAATTAACACATGCTTTGCAACCATACTGCTTCTTTTCTTCCATGAGTGACTTCCATGTATTCAAAATTTGTTGTTGACAAGGTTATGAACACCTCTCGACTACTCATCTAGATAACTACTCCACCAAACATTTTGAACACATATCCACTGGTCAATCTCCGTCGATCCATATCTCCATCCCAATTAGCGTCGACAAATCCATGTACATTTAATTCACTGTCACCTCCAGGTTTTCCTTGGTATCATATGACATAATATTTTGTGCCACACAAATACTTGAATACTCTCTTAACAATTTTCCAGTGCTCCTTCCTAGGTGTCGACATGTATCTTCTCAACAATCCCACTGCATGGGCAATTTTTGGTCGAGTGCAGACCATCACATGCATTAGACTACCCACAAAAATTCCATAGGGAACACATGCCATGTCCTCTATTTCTCCTTGTGTCTTTGGATACTGTTCAACATTTAGCCTTGCTCCCACAGGAATTGAGACCTTCACTGGTTTGTAATCCTACATGTTGAAACGTTTAAAACCCGTTTCAATATACTTCGTCTAGTTCAACCATAGATTTCTATTTTCTCAATCTCACTTAATATCCATTCAAATAATGAAGTTAGTTGCACCGAGATCCTTCATTTCGAACTTGGAGGATAGCTGCTTGTTCACCTCCTTTATTATGTCCATGTTGTTTCTAATCAGCAACACGTCATCAACATACAAATCTACATATATGAAACACCCACCTTCTTCTTTGGAATATATGCAGTGAAAAGATTTTCTTCTCACAAATCACAAAATAAGGATGTATGTGTTGAAATTTTGGTACCACATCCTTGGTGATTACTTTAGACCATAAAGGGATCTTTTTAGCTTACACACCAAATCTTTCTTTCTTTTACTACAAATCCTTCAGGCTGTTTCATGTACATTTCCACTTCTAGGTCCCCATGTAGGAATGTTATCTTCACATCCATCTATTCTATTTCCAGATCAAATTTTTCATCCAGAGACATTAGTACTCTAATGGAAGTGAATTTTGCAACAGGGGAAAAAATATCACTGAATTTGACTCCTTCAACTTGGGAATATCCTTTTGCTACTAGTCAAGCTTTGAATTTCTCGACTTGACCTGTTGCATTGATCTTCTTCTTGAATACCCATTTTCTACTAACATGATTTCTTCCACTAGGAAACTTGACTAAGTCTCATTTCTCATTCCTATGCAAGGATTTCATCTCTTCAACCATGGAATCCTTCCAGATTTTTCTCTCTACTGAGCCGACTACCTCCACAACTAACCTGGGCTCATCGTCGGTGGCAGTTAACACGAATGTAGAATGAAAGTTGGGTAGACTATACCTTTCAACTAGTTTTCTTACTCATTTTGACTTCCTTACCACCGGGGTCGGTTGTTCCACCTCTTCTTTTGATTCAATTGACTCATTTGAATCATCTTCTTCGTTCCTTAGTTCAAATCGCATTGTCTCAGGATTATTCTCGATCTTAACACTTTTTTCAAGCTCAGTCTTAATTATGACTTCTATGAAGACCGCATCTCGGCTATAAATTGTTTTCCTTGATGCAAGATCCTAGATATTATATCCTTTCATTCCTTATTTGTATCCAATAAAAATACATTTGAATTCATTCTTATCTAGCTTGCTCCTCTTTTTCTTGGGAACATGCACAAATGCATCACATCCAAAAACTTTGAGATGTGAAACCAAAGGGTTCTTACTCGACCATACCTCATTTGGATTCGTGTCGACTAGCGCCGTTGAAGGAGACATATTCAATATATATTTTGCAGTGTCGACCACTTCTTCCTAGAATTCACATGCGAGCCCATCACCACTCAGCATGCTCCTTGCCTTGTCCATGAACATTTTGTTCATTCACTTGCCAACTCCATTTTGTTTTGGGGTATATGGTGTGGTATTTTTGTGTGCTATGCCACACTGCTTGCAAAACTGATCAAATTATTTTTCACAGAACTTACCACCGTTGTTAGTTCTCAACACCTTAATCTTCTTATCTCTCTGGTTTTATACAAGAAATTTAAACTCTTTAAATTTATCGAAAACCTATGATTTCTTCCTCGAGATATATATCCATGTCTTCCTGGAAAAATAATCTATGAAGGACACATAATACAAGGATCCATCAAGTGAAGGCACTGTAACAGGGCCAAACACATCACTATGAACCAGCTCTAGAATCTCATTTTCCCTTGTTGAACCAGACGGGAACCTCACTAGAATTTGTTTTCCCTATATGTAATGTTCAAAAAAGTTGACTTCTAAATTACATTCAGGAAAGTCTTCGACCATACCTTTATTTTTCATAGCGCGAAGTCCTTTTTCTCCAATGTGTCCCATCCTCTCATTCCATAGCATGGTCAGGTCGAATTTATGATGACTTGTTGAGTCAGTTTGAATCAACTTAGGCCGAGTCGATTCTAGTCGATTTGAAGTCGATTCAAATTCAGGAACAACGATGTTGTTGCATCGAGTTGATTCGACAACCCCTAGAAACTTGTATAGGGTTCCAATTCGAACTCCTTTCATTAAGACCATCACACCTCTGACCATCTTCCATGGATCCTCCTGAAATAGAGTATGCACTCCTTCATCACTCATCTTACGGATAGATATCATGTTTCTTTCCAAACCCAAAATGTGTAGCACAGCAGGAAAGGTTCTTTTCCTCCCATCCTACAGTATCAGTCAAAATCTTCCTTGTTCGACAATTTTGGTTGTCGATTCGTCACCCAAGAACACATCTCCTCCATTATATCATTCATACTTGCATAACCATTCTCTATGTGGTGTCATATGTTAGGATTCTCTTGAGTCAATCAGCCAAACATCTTGATTTGACTATGTATTGGTTGATGCCAGGTACACATCACTTCCCTTATATGGGGTCATCTTTCTCTCAATCGACTTCTTCTCGTCGAATCCTGTACTAACTTCCATAGCCTTCGACTTGCATTTATTTTTTTAATGCCCATCTTTATCTCATTTCCAACATCTTCTTGTAGACTAAACCGACAATTTAGATCTACCCTTTGACTTAAACTTTCTATCGAAGAATTTTCCTTTATCTTTGTCCATCGGTCAACCTCTCACCACTAAAGAATCTTTGGTCAATCCATCCATGTTATTCCTTCTCATTTATTCTGACAGTAGAGATGCAACCATGTATTCTAGTGCTAATGTGGTTGTATTACTCCCTATAGCCATGAATAATCTATCCCATGAGTCTGTAAAAAAATATAATAGGCTAATACACTTCTCCTCCTCAATGATTTTAATATCCACATAAGTTAACTGACTTATAATTGTATTAAATGCAATTATGCTCAGTCATAGAACTACCATCACTCATTCTCAGAAAATACAATTTATTTCTGAGAAACATCTTGTTTAACAGGGATTTTGACTGATACAAGCTTCTCAACTTATCCCATAATTTCTTGGTCAAATCTTCACCTGAGACATTCAGCAACACCAAAACTGCAAGACAAAGTTGAATCGTACTCCTTGCTCTTCTTTCGAGTTTCTCCCATTCTTTTGTCGACATACTTGTCAGATGGTCCCTAGACAGACTGTTGTCCATCGTTCTCAATCTACAAGGAGATGTTTAATTTTAAGCTTCCAAAGCTCAAAATTATGGCTATTGAATTTTTCGATCTCTATTCTCGAACTTCTCACCATTCTTTAACACAATCTGTAAAAAATTATAACTTGCGACTCTTACTGTACCTAGGGTTTAGCGCATATCCAAGACTGTTAATCCAAGCTCTGATACCACAAGTTAGGAAATGAGACACACTTCCACGCTAAACCTACCAGAAGAGAGGAAGAAAGATTTAAACAAGAAATTAAATGACACATAAATTACACAGTACACAGAGATTTAAAACCCAAACCAAGAAAACCAACATTCCTTGAGCGTTCTGCTCCTTGTTGTCTTATTCATTCGAAATAAAAGGTCGCATGTCTAACCTTGGTCCACACCTAAGATACATTCGATATCATACCCTCTTTCTTACATAAGAACAACCTTGTATCCAATTCTATAATAATTTTGTATTGCTTTAAAGGACATTGTGTGGACATTTGAGGTGGATGTGGTAGAGGAATAGTTGAAACTACAAAGGTAGAAAGTACCGCTAGATTTTCAACATGATCATGGAGGACATGGAGGTCAATATTCATTGATTGGATGGTGTTTTTCCTAATAGGACGAGTATTGAGGTTCCTTTCATAAAGAACAAATGAAAAATCCATCTAGTTGTAAGATTATATAGTTTTATGCATGCTATGTGTGGATAGTTTTGTATATTAATTTTGAAATATATGATAACACAATGATATGAAACTTGAGTATATTTCCTTTAATTTGTGGAATGCTTCAATAGATTCAAATTATATTTATTTGTACAAGAGAACATATGGATAACTTTAAGGGTTTTGATGTGAAACATTTGTTAGTAGAATTTTAGGTATAAAACCCATTGTTTTTTTTTTTAATATATTTGTTGTCTAAAGTTAATTCCATTTAACCAAAATATTGGACTGATAATGGGCTCTTAAAATTTGTTTTATTGAAAATTCTATTAAAAACAATACACATCCTTTTACTTATTTAGACTTTATTCTTTACGATCAAGCATGGAACTGGTTGGGTTTTATACATAAAACTCATGAATTTGTTTGTATGTATTTATTTTTTTGGTAGTGCAAACATTGTAGAGAGGACATGAAAACTAAGAAGGTAATAAAGTTAAAGTGTTAGATCCATATGATGTTTCTATTGCTAGCATTAGATTATTTAATTGGCTTTCTATAATCCATGGAGTGGTACTAAATCCCAAACAAGATAATGTTAATATCATTAAGGTCAAGAGTAACATCCCTCTTCCATATGAAGATAAACTAGATGGATGTAAACACATGAAATATAAGAAAGGAAGTATATCATAGGGGTCTTTCAAATATTTGAAAAATATGTAGATGTTATTAATATGTTTCTCTAGTTTGAGATTACATCTCTTAATGTTGTTGAGATTACATCTCTTGATGTTGTTGAGTTCATGGAGACATAATTTATGTACAAATGGATAGATTGGAAAATCAATCAATGTACTTGACTCTACATACACACACTTGAATTTTCATCCATGTGTGTGTGAGTGCATGTGTTTTCTTATTATATATTTGTACTTCATTTATATACATGATTGTTTAATGTGAGTTTACATGTTTAAAAAATGATCTTTTGATTCACATGTATGACACTTGATTTTTTTTATATTGGTGGAATTGGCAACTGGGTGGGGCTCATACTCACATGACATGGGGTCAATTTCGACCACTACCACTATAACCTCTAGGTGCACCACACACTCACCAAGCACAACACACAGGCTAGGGGAGGTTTGAACCAATGAAGTTGTAAGGAGTGTCTTAATAGTACACTCTATCACCAACTGATCTACACTCCTGGGGGCATATGACACTTGATTTTAAGTATAGTGTTTTTTAATGTAAATTTACATGTTTAGGATTTAATCCCTTTCAGATTCACAAGATTCACATGTATGATAGTTATATTTATTGTTTAACTAAATAATTTTATAACTTTTCCTTATTGATATTGGATTGACATCAATATTTTATAGTGACATTATTCAAATTCATCGTATTTAATCAATTATTCACATTATATAAATTTATATTGTATAATAATGAATAACAAGAAAAAATTGATATGAAACTACTAAATTACTAGTAAATATAATACTTCTAAAACTACTAAACTAGTCATAAAATATATAACAATAATAATTATATATACTATTGGTAGAATGGGGTAGCCTATCTCTGAAAAGAAAGAGATATGGATACGCTTCATTCACAACAAGATTTACATCACAGTCCATTGCATGCTTAAAGGACATGCTTCACCTCAATTATATATGAGAGAGTGAGAGGAGAACAATTACCATGATACATGTGGGATAAATTGGGCTAAGTTTATAAAATGCCATAGACATGTAAAACACTAGGAATTCTTAAGGGGTCACCCATCCCGGTACTACTCTAGCCTGAGTGCACTTAACTATGAAGTTCTAACGGGATTTGATGCATTAACGCTATGTTGTAGGCATGTACATAAGACCACTAGGAAATCATTACATGATATTTGTAATTAACAAACGAAGATGACATTACATTCCATTCCCCATAAAAAAGGGTGAATATCATGGTTTATCAAAACCACAAGTTCAAAATGGTTATTCAGTGGAAAAATTAGATGGCCACCGAGATCTGTGTGGATCATTCCTCCCCCCTTAGGAAGTAATGGTCCCCATTGTGTCAAGTTCCCTTGGGAGACGAGGAGACTTCTGCTAAATTTGAAGCTTGGTGTGTTTCTTGCCTTGCTGAAGAAGATGTCATGCTTAGCTTGTTGAGGGTTGTCATGAACTTGTTGTTGTAGGGGTTGGATCTATTAAATCAATCTAGCTGCATGATCTACCTGAGTGTCGAAGGAATCTGTCGGTGAAGATGCAACATGAAGAGTATGAAGGGTTCTGTTATAACCTTGCTTGACTGGGCAGTGTGGAGGCACCCCCGTAGGTGCAGCAAGAACATCTTGGTACTCTTCTACAATCTTTTCGGTCTTCTTCTGCTAGATAGAAAGGTCTTGGGATGAGGTTGTAGTGGTTGCAGTGTCCTTTTGTTCACCTTTTGATCAGATTGTGAAGAGACTAAACTTTGCAATATGAGAGATTACTTTGTGACATTGTTTTGGTGGGATAATAGTTGGAACTACATATGGTATCTAGTATAGTTGACCCCCAGAGTAAAAATGACACTATGGGGTTGAGACTCATAAACAACATGACGCCTCCATATATAGGGTTGGCCTAATAGAACATCACAAACTTCCAGTGGGAAAACATCACACAATACCTCATCCATGAAGGGCTTGATGTCATAGGATAGGCAACACTATTGGCTGATAGGAAGATATTGACCCTAGCGAAGCCACCCGATGTTGTATGGTTGCAGGTGTGGTGTTGTTGGAAAATCCAACTACTTGACAACCTCTGTTGAGATGATGTTATTTTGGCTTCTTCTATAAAAAATAAAATGCAGTGGGGTCCCCTTCACCCACATCTGTGAATTGAAGAATCGCCCCCCCCCCCTCCTCAGGATTCTCTTCTGATTGGATTGTTGTAGTTTCGAAAGTAGCAGTGGGTTCTGCATCAATGATTTGTCTCATTTTATTATTTTCTAAATCAAGTTCCAAGTCGGGGTTCTTCTCTTTATCTTTCAGCTTGGCCACCAATGATAGTATTGAGTGACATTCATCAATGTTGTGCCAAGGGTTGTTGTGGAACTCACACCACTTTCCAGTTTCTTTCTTAGACTTCTCGTTACCCTTCTTTTCCTGCATCTGGGAATGGCTCTCTTGATGTTGGCCTTACTTGCTATGTCCTTCATTATGTGATTTAGAGTTTCCTTTTCCATCCTTCTCTCACTTACTCTGCTACTTGAATTTCTGCTCAATTTTGACTGCATATCGATAAGCAACTCCCAATGAGGTGATGTCCAAGAAATCCATCTCGGTTTGGATGTACCTGTGTAGACCACTATGATACTTCAAAGGTAGGTGTCGCTCGGATTCTTTGATACCTAGCTTTGAGCACAAGGTATGAAATATGTTGGTGTCCTTCGTCACCGTCTGGTCTCTTTTCTGATGCAAAGTTGTCCATCTCATGTATTGATCATCATAGTTTCCGACAGGGTAGAAATTCTCCTTTAGGGAATCTACAAAGGCCACCCAAGTGGGTTCTCTCCCAAATAGTGTAGAATCATCCACGATGTACCTCTCCCAGTAACCTTCCCACCAAGATCTGACATGGGGAAGGGATTTAAGTAGCATGAAGGTGATCTTTTCATTGTTGGAAAATTTTTGGATAGAGTAATAACCTTCTATCAGATTCAACCATTTTTCTAGAGCATCTGCATATATCTGGCCTTCAAATAAGGGGATATCAAAATTGACTTGTACCTTGAAGGGTATCCACACTTGCGAAATGACTTCTTGTCAAAGATGCCTCAACTGCCACCATTGGTAGTCTTCGAAGGATCTGGGCAAAGTTTTCCATCATCTCGTTCCTCTGTCGCATGAGGGATTCCTCGAGCAACATATTGAAAGGATCTCCAGCTTTTTCATCTCTATGTTCTTCTGCCATGGGAGGTCGCTTGGGCTAGAGAGAACAGTTATCCTCAAGCAAAACTAGCTCGAGAGCCAAATCTCTATACTCTGACCTCGTCGGGGACCTGCTCTGAGAGAGGACAAGGAGAAACTTGCTTTGATACCACTGATCTAGATTATTTTGAGAACAAAATGAAGACAAAAATATAACCGATATATAACAAGGAAATACACAGAGATAATGTAGAGAACACAAAAATATAGTGAAAACCAGCTTCTATTAATGAACAAGAGAGAAAAACATTGTAGAACAAAAATTGGCAGAATGGGGTAGCCAATCTCTGAAAAGAAAGAGATGTTGGCTACGCTTTATTCGCAACAAGCCTTACATCACACTCCATTGCATGCTTAAAGGGCCTCCTTCACCTCAATTATATATGAGAGAGTGAGAGGAGAAAAATTCCCATGATGCATGTGGGATAAATTGGACTAAGTTTATAAAATTCCATAGGCATGTTAAACACTAAGACTTCCCAGACGGTAACCCATCCGAGTACTACTCTAGCCTGAGCGTGCTTAACTGCATAGTTCTAATGGGATCTAGTGCATTAACTCTATGTTATAGGGATGTACATAAGACCACTAGGAAATCATTACATGATGTCTGTAATTAACAAATGAAGATGACATTCCATTCCATTTCCCATCAAAAAGGGTGAATATCATGGTTTATCAAAACCATAGGTTCAAAATGGTGATTCAGTGGAAAAATTGGATGGCCACCGAGATCCATCTGGATCAACTACTATTAAGTTAGTCTTGTTATAAGGGATTATGATTATACTGCTCATCCAATTCTTTATAATAAGGCTAAATATACTATGAAATTTCAACAATTAATGGTTCATTAAATTAGTAAATATTCTAAAAAATTATGGTAATTAATGACAAATTAAACTATTAAATAAAATATAAATTGATGGAAATTAAAGATAAACACTGGGATTGATCACATGATAACTCCAATGATATAATTGTTTAATAAATTCACACGACTAATTACACTAGTAATATATTATGAGCAAAGGAATGAAATCAACCAATTAATGACTAAGAGAGATACTACTAAAATTAAGTTGCAATATAAACAATTGCAAATATAACACTATTTGTCATCTCTCCAAAAATAATAATTTATATGCATGTTTTGGTTGTTTTTTGCAGTCATAAATTATCCATTTTTTACTAGTGAATTAAGAAAAAAATTATCCCTACCAAAGTAACCCTGACACTCTCCTTGATAACATCCCTTGATTCATATTTTGATTAGGATGTAAATTCTAACATTCTTGGAAGTGCGACTAGTTTAGGGGTGTCGAGGTACAAAATGAGGGCTTGGAACCCTAAGCCCATCTCTCTTGGTGACATATCATTCATATGTATGACCTTCACTGGCACCATAAAATTTGGATCATGTATCTATATAATTGGGTTCATGTACTTGAAATGAGTATATATCATTCTAGAAAACTATTGAGTTACTTTTCCATTATTCAAAAATTTTTGGTATGCATACAAGAACTTCTCATAAACAAAAGGATAAATACACAAATCATTAAACCTTACAACCTTTAGAATTGTTTTTATCTTTGAGTTGTAAGTCAAATAATGATAAGGAAATTTCTTTTGTGATATGATTTTTAACTTCAACATAAGAATAGTGACCCATCACTATAAATCTCCTCCTATGCATCATGTCAAAAAAATATGGGTAGTTGGAAAAACCCCATGATATATCTTAATCAACTTGTCTAGATTCTAAAAAAACATTCTATAGACTCTATCGACTTGATCCAACAACATCATTTTTTCCAACTTAGGTTGCAATATTTTAGAATGCTCCTCGATCCCATCATTAACGAGGTTAGAAAGAAAATTGTGGAAAATGGGGTCGAATTGTAAATGACAGAAGTGTTCAGTGCAAAATGTATATCACAGAAATGTTGTGTGCAACATGTATATCACGGAACATGGGGCATAAGTAAATGACGCTTGACATGTAGAGAACCATTTATTTTTTGAAAGTATATAACAAACTACAAATTTGTTCACAGTGGAAGAAAAAATTTGGAAATTTAAATGCATTTTCCATATAGACTAAGGAAAGATAAAAATGTATGAAGACATAAATTTAAAAGGAGATAAAAAAACAGTTTTATTTGAAATATGTAAAAAAATAAAAGTTTGTTACATACTACTGGAAATTTTGAAATGTATATCACGAAAATGTTGTGTGCAACATGTATATCAGGGAACATGGGGCTTAAGTAAATGACGCTTGGCATGTAGAGCAGCATTTATTTTGAAATATATAAAAAAATAAAAGTCTGTTACATATAAAAATTTGAATGCATTTGTCATACAGACTGGTGAAAGATAAAAATGTATGAAGACATAAATTTAAAAGGATATAAGAAAACAATTTTATTTGAAATATGTCAAAAAATACAAGTTTGTTACATACTACTGGAAATTTTGAAATATACAAAAAAATTAAAGTCTGTTACATATAAATCGAAATTTCAATGCATTTGTCATGTAGACTGGAATTGGGGCTCCCGTAGACCATTAGAGAAATATGTACAAGAAACATGACTGTAGAAAGAAGATAGAGTGCAATACCTGAAGAAAAAAAAATTGAAAGGTATAAGTGTTTGGCTACACGTCTCTATTTAAAAAAGTGGAATAATTGGGTTGATAAACAAAGCAAGATGTGATCAGTAGAATTACAGTGAGGGTACATATGAGCCCTTTGGCTATTTTCTTGCGGCTGTCATTTCATTGATGTCGTCGACGGCTTCAGTTTCAATGATGTCGTCAACGACTGCTAGAATCTTGGCAACTGCCTGTTGCCTTTTGTCGACAGCCTGCTTCAATTCCCTTTCGAGCCATTCTTCAATGTAGGTTCTCATTGGGGCGACGTTGATCTCATTCCATATTTTTATGTTGAAAATATCATTTTCTAATTCCTAGAAGTCAACAGAAAGATTACATAAAGCCTGATGAATTTCTTCATTATGTACTGAATATTTGACTAGCTATTCATCGACGTGAGCTTGATAAAATTGAAGGATGATGTAAAACTTTTCCAGAGACAAGGCCTTAAACATAGAAACATGTTTATCAAACTCTTGCCAAGTTAAGAGCAAGGAGTTTGCGATTAAGTTGGGGTCTTGGAAGTCGTTGGTTTTTCCGGCTAAGTTTATTCTTGATAGCCTTGTGAATAATTTATCTTTCTTCGATATGGCTTGTTCACATGACTGAACAATGAGATGCAGGTTCTTTACTTTTTCTTTCCAACATGCATTCAATTGACCGATCTGGTTTTTGGATGGAATATCTTCTCTTTTTTTGTTTCTTTCATATTTTTAACAATGGTGACAAAAGGAAGGACCGTTTTTAAAAATAAATTTTCTTCATCTTTTAACTCTGCCTGCAAATGTTCGAGAAAACTATGTGCCCTGGTTCCAAGAGAAGTGATGGTTTGTGCTGTTTTCCATGCCTTGGTAACTAGTTCTATTCTTTTCTTGATATTATTCTCCACATATCCTCTACAGGATGTGAGCAGGGTGGAGGATGCTTTTACGTTAGTTGTAAGGGTGGCAGGCATGGCTATTGCCAAAGGATTGCCAAGTAATGGCATAGGAATCAAAGCCTCTTCCAATTCCCTGACCCAGTCCTTCAGTCTGGCATTCTCAGCCTCGATGCCTCCAATGGAATCATGAAGTGTTTCTCCGCTCGTGTTGTGAAGTTGACAGATTTGGGATGGCTGCATGTTGGCAAGGTCAAGCTCTGAACGAGATCTTCCTTACTTATTTTTTACATATTTTTTCTCAATTATCATTTTTTTGGACTAGCTATCAAAAACAACGCTCTATAACATGAAGGATTCATCTTCGTCAAAATGTTCGGTAACGGATATGTCCATTGGATGGCTATGCTAGATGGCATCTTCGGGCTGATCAAGGTAGCGAAGCATGCTATCCAGATCAGTGTCAAGTTCCATGTTCTCACTCTAAAATTCCGGCTCTTCCGCCTGCCTCACATTTTTTTTTCTCTTCTTCTATACTGGAATCTTGTGTGAACTATCAATTTTAGAGTGAGGAGGGTCATTATCTCCTCCTCCATTTGAAGAACTCTAAGTTTCTTTGTTGTTGTGGTGGGTGTTTGGAGCGATGCTCAAGGATGTTGTACTTTTTGGAGTGATATTTTTTGATTGAACACTCTTTTCATCGGGGCCTTTCCCCCATWGCGTGTACAATTTAGTGYAGCTTTGCACTATGAATAGGTCATCGACATCAGAGAGAGGAGCATTTCCTCCACTGTCTCTGTTTTCAGGCAGGTGTTTTTTGAAAAAACTATCCCCGAGGCCAAGTGTTTGTAATTGTTGTCGAAAAATATTATAGGGGTCGAACCCTCTTATGATTTCAGCACATTCCAGGTTGGAGATGCTAGAATGCGCTGCGAATTCATCAATTTTGTTGATGTTTTTCAACACGAACTCCCCTACTTTCCAAGGCAGAGGAATGAACTATTTTTTTTTCTTCTTTTGCAATAGATGCAACTAGTAGTTGTATTTTCATGCTACTTCTGCAACAAAAATTATGTCCGTAATGTGACATGGAAGGAGAGCAGGTTTTCTTGTGGAGCCAAAAATTCTTATGACAGTGTAATTATCCAAATGTTCGAGTGTCGCCTTCTTGTCCAAAAAGCTAGTTACCTTTTCAGATATGTGGGGAGCATCTTCTCCTAACAACAAAACTTTGAAAACAAACATGAATCCATTAAAAACGTCATAAAAACAGTGGGAAGCCTTGTGCTTCCACAATTCCTGGCACCAGAACGTTATTGGGTTGAATTCCCAGTTGACATTCTTCGACAGAGATAGTTTTGGAAACCAACAGGAATGCACTATTGCAAAAACTAAGTAGGACGATATATAAAAAAAAAATTCCCTTTTGAAGCTTGACAATTGGGAACATATTTCATGGGAAATTAACTTGCCACAATAAAAAATGGCTTGTTCGTTGACTGTGAAATACAAAATATAAAGAACCATCCAGGAAACAGATGTTGTGGACTCATGTCTTGTTATTCTTATAAACAACCAGACGATTTCGCGAAATGGATTTCTAAATGAACTAACCTGCAAGCTTGTAATATCTTCAGGAACTAGAAGTGGGTTTTTCAATAAATGGGGCAAGAGGTCCAACCCACTATTATTCTTTGCTAGGAACTATTTGCAATCTTCTCCTCTGAACGTCAATGTTGGCTCCAACAATCTTAGCATCTGGCGGAAGACCTGAGGTGACAAAAAATCAGAAGAGTGGTCCCGCAGTGGAATAATTCTTTTGTCTGAAATAAATAATTTATCGGCGCACCAAGACACCAGGTCCTTACAGTCATAAGCCTCAGGGACACAGCCTGCACGAGCAATCCCAAAGGTCCAGATTACTTGGTTCTCTCCACATAATTGTTGTCGAGCTGATGCCATAGGTTTATGAGAAAGTTCGTCTGCTCCAGATGATGGTTGAAATGAATAGTTAGAGTCGATAATGTAACTCTCCACTAAATCTTGGTTAAATGATTATGAATGGGAAAGATCCTCGAGCCTTTCGCTAATTAATGACAATTTTTATGCATGGTGCATGATGAAATGTTAGCAGTAAAGCTTACTTATTGCATATTTAGAAATGCGAAGGTGGCGGGTACGACGAAGAGAAATTAAGGATTGGAGGTTTCGTGAACGTGCCAAGGCGATGACATGCAAACGACATTTCATGATTTTGAAATCAAAACTCGGAAGGGATAATATAACCCCCCAAAAATCTTGGTTTAATGTGCATTAATAGGAGATCTCCTTGAGCCTTTCTCCCATCAATGTCAATCTATATGATTCCTGCATGATGAGCTATTAGAAGTAAATGTCAGTAATTGCATATTTAGAAACAAGATATGTATATATATATATATAACAATTAATTTTATTTTATTATAGACAAGTGTGAAGGTGACGAAGACGGGGGAGAGCAAGGAAGGAATGGAAAGGTCTGAAAAGCGGTCAGATAGGATTGAAAAAAGGGTTACGAGGTTAGGAGAGGCAAGTGTTCCATGGTAAAATTTTATGTATCCAAATTTTTGACTGCAAAACATGTAAAACAGAAGAGATCATGATGGGGAAGTTCAGTAGCCGGTTTGTATATTTGTGGAATTCTAGGAAAGTTGCTAAGTATGGAATAGGGAAACGGTCAGGCAGACTTGTTCTCAGAAGCGAGGATTGAAGTTTTCATGAACGGACCAACCCGACGACGTGAAAATGACATTCCATGATGTTTGAAATTAGCGCTTGCTACCAGGAATATGATTTGCGAGTTTACTTGGTTCTTGGTTGTATGCTTCATTTGTCAATTTGTATATCGCGGAACTCCGAGGCATTTTTTTAGCTAGCCAGCCCGCAAGTCCGACTGTCAATTTGTATAGTGCGGAACTATGGCTCATGTTTGTAGGACACAAAACTATAGAGAAAATGATTTTCCCTTTAATATAGATTTTGTGGCACAAATGTGGTATGGCTCGTTTTATCACTTTTCCATCTGTAAACAAAGGCAATCTTGAGCCCACCAGCCTTGGAGCCTGTGTGTCAATTTGTATATCACAGAGCTCCAAATGTAGTTTGGAGGTGACGAAAAAATAGAAGTGCAATGTTGAGCGAGCCAACGCTCATGTCCATCTCTCAATTTGTATATCGCAGAACTCTGGGTGCTACTTGTAGGACACATAACAATAGAGGGCCAATTTAAAGAAAGGGGAAGCACTCGTTGGAAACGCGTGAATCCGCCAAGCCGCGCAGCAAGGCATTTTCAGAAAAAAATGATTAAGTAACCAGGAAGAGAAACTACAAGGAATAAAAGAGTGGGAAAATAGAAAGGGGGAGGGATGTTTTCGTAAGTGCGGATTGGTTTCAAAGAAGCCCCATTGTTGCAAAACCATCATTTTATACTAATTGTTAGAAAATGCATTGTTGAAGATTAGATTTTATTCCAACCTGTGCGTGTAAGTATGTTCTTGATACATTCTTCCATGACTGTAACATATTAACTTAACTATTAAACTTCATTTTCTACTAATTTCCAGSAGATGCTTTGTTGATGATTATATTTTATTGGAATGTGTGGGTGTAACTGTGTTCTTGATACATTCTTCCATGACTGTAACATATTAACTTAAGTATTAAACTTCTTGCATTATGGKTTGTTAGCATTAAAACTTAATAATTGCATGTCTAGAAACAAGAATGATGATTTTGCTGCAAGATTGTACATTGGTATTTCTATGTTCTATCTTCATTATGAATATAATTAAACGTTGGTTTGAAACTATATGTAATCCATTTTTTGTTTGCAAAAAAGACTAGTGAATTGACACAGTACATTGTCATATAATTGTTAAATGTTCCATATTAGAAAAAATAACCTAATTAAACACAATATCGAAGAACTACAAGAGCACCGAACCATGCCAATGAGAATAGGCACTAAATCCAGAAAAGAAGCAGCAACGAAGACCCCAAGGAAAAAGAATTTAATAGCAAATCCATTTAAAACTAAAAATAAAAACACAAAGTATTGTACATCTATCCTTAGAAATTGGACCCAGTTATTCGGGCCAAAACATTGAATGTATCTGCCACAAACACAGGCATGAGATCTGCAGTATGCAGGATCCTTGCAGTTTTCTCCTGGATGAATCATCTTGTGGTGAAATTGATAGTTTTCAGAAGCTTCGCATGAGGAAGAAGACGAAAAAAGTTGCAGGGAAAATGGAATAACCCTTAACTAAAACTTAGGACACAACTAGAAACTGCCTCTGCATAGTTGAAAAAAAATCAGGGACACAAGTTGCACATGCAATTTCAGAGGCCCAAATTAGTCCATTCTAGGTGGAAGGAGATGACTAGTAGAAAAATGTCTTTCAGTAGTGAGAGTTATGGACCTAATTCCCGAAGATGTTAGTTGTATATCCAGAGAACAGGACAATAGTCCCGCAAGTGAATAATTTTTTGGCTTGAAATATATATCTAGGAGCATCAACATATCATTTCCTTAAACTGAAACTCTTCCGCCCAGAATAGACTAATTTGGAACTCTACAATTCCTACTTTCGCACTGCAAAGCGGATATTGCGTTCATCGTCAGTTTCTTTTCTGAAATTCCTTTTAGTGTTGTCAGGACCACCATCACTGAGCCGGGAAGTTCCACCCTTTATGGTTGATTTCAATTTGGGCGCAGGAGTGGGAAGAGTCTCTGCATTGCCATCATCCATTGTCATATCATCACCCATCAAGTCATCTTCTTCTATCTCGGAATCCATGACATCAACCTCTGCGCCAACCATCAATGCAACTGCGCAGGTTCTCTGAGCATGCAGGGTTGCCTTGGAATTCTTTGTCTTGAAATATATCTCTCGATGTACCAAGGGAACATATCCTTTTTTTCTCTTGGGAGGAGGGAGATGAGTAGTAAGAATATGCCCTGGAATAGTGGAACCTTTGACCATTATCTCTGAATGTGTTTACTGTATATGGACAGAACTGCTGCCACAAGTTAACAAGAATTTTTGTTTTCTCGAGACGATGTCTGAAATGAAAATTGGGGAAGGATAATATAACCCTCTGCAAATTATGGTTTAATGTGTATCAATGGAATATCTCCTCGAGCATTTCGCTGATCAATGACAATCTACAAGGTTCGTGCGGAATGAGTTGTTACCATTACAACTCACTAATTGCATATTTAGAAAAAAGTGTGAAGGTGGCGATGATGACGAAGAGAGATTAAGAATTAGAAATTTCTTAAAGGCACCAACCCGTCGGTGCACAAAAACAGATTGCATCATGTTTGAAATGAATACTTGGAAAGGATAACATACTTTTGCACAAATCTTAGTTTAATTCATAGTAATGACAAATCTTCTCCGGACTTCCAGACATTAATGACAATCTTAACAGTTCCTGCAGGATGAACTACTAGCATTAAAGCTTAATTATTGCATATTTGGAAACAAGTACGAAGGAAATGGTGATGGAAAATTGCGACGAAGTATTGTACATTTGGTGCACCCACCAACCCGTGAAACCGATTCCAAGAAATACCCAAGTATGGAAAGTAGTCGGGTGGGTTACAAAAGAAAAAGGGAAGAAGATATACCCAGAAGACATGAAGGGTCGATTGTCATATTGCATCTCAGTGATAGATATTGACCATCAATTTGTATGTCGTGGAATTTCGGCTGCTATTTGTGCATAGGGGAACAACGGAAGCGTAGTGGCAAGAGGGCAATTTGTATATTGTTGAACTTCGGGTTTTGTATATAAAAGCATGAGACATTGGGAAAAGGACCAAGAAAACAGAAAGAAAAAACATACGAGATGAAGGGGTTTTTTTTTTCTAATTTGTAAATCGTGGAAGTCTGGGTGCTAGTTGCATGCGGAGGAAAAATGGAAACGCAATGTTAAACCCACCTATGTAGGAACCCGCGATTCAAAAGTTTTGTTCAATATGAAACGGGGAAGCGTTCAGTTGGGCTAGTGATATAAAAGTAACAATGAAAATATGAAGACGTGAATCTACCAAATCCCACACCTAGACATTTTCCGAAAAATGAGTAAGTAAAGAAAGGGAAAGCAGAGAGAAAAGAGAAACTAGAAATTTTCCGAAAAACAAGAAATACACACTAAATATGTACTATAAAGTATGAACATGAGATATTATAGAGCATGTACGAATCCCGCGTTCCATACTTAGGTTAGCCACTTTTTAGATCGCAGGTTCTTGAACTGGCGGCCTCTAAATTGGGCATCTATTTTTTCGTGGCCTACAAATAACATCCAGAATTCTACGATATACAAATTGGTTAGTGGACCTGCGGGCTAGCTCGAACAACATTGCACTCCTTTTGTTTCGTGTCATACAAACAACACTCGGAGTTTCACGATATACAAATTGACAGACGGACTCCAGGGATGGTGGCCTCAAGAGTGCGATTGCTTACGGGAGCTAATTCTTATTAACTATTTAACATAATCTAAAAACATTATTTTCAATACTAAATTATTAATATTAAATATTGATATTGTACAATTTAATTAGACAAGAAGGTTTGTACATTATCAAATGAGGAAGCAGTTGATTGGTCGGATTGGTGATATAAAAATAAGTGAAATCTGAATACATGAATCCACTAACTTCCTTACCAAGAATTTTTCCTCGACGGGCTCAAAATTGGGCCTCTATTGTTCCATGAACTACAAATAGCACCCAATATTTCTGCGATATACAAATTGACAGGTGGACTTGCAGGCTGGCTCGCTCAACATTGCATTTCTATTGTTCTGTGTCATTCTAATAGCACTCGGAGTTCCGCCATATACAAATTGACAGATGGACTCCAGGGCTGGCAGGCTCAAGCTTGCGATTGTTTACAGATGGTGATCCCTATCAACTATCTAACACTACCTAGAAAACATTATTTTCAATACTAAAGTATTAATATTAAATATTGATATTGTACAATTTAATTACATAAAATTATAAAAGGATGTGAAATATCTTATTTCAAAGAAAAACCTGTGTATTCAGAAACTTGCATTCCAAAAATTTTGTATAATATGAAATGGGCAAGAGGTCGGTCGAGTTGTTGATATAAAAATGGGTGGATATTTGAACATGTGTATCCATCAAGTTCTGCACCTAGAAAATTTCCCAAGAAACGAGTTGTACATACCAAATATGTACTTTTATAAAGTATGGGCATGAGATTTTATAGAGCATGTACACATCCCTCATTGCATACTTAGCCACTTTTTGGATCGCGGGGTCTCGAGCTGGCGGGATCAAAATTGGGCCTCTGTTGTTCTGTGCCCTACAAATAACACCCAAATTTCTGCAATATACAAATTGACAAGTGGACTTGCAGACTATTTGAATTTTAAGGGCCTCCTGTTGATGTAATAGCACAATTAGACTTGAGCCAACTTATATTAATTTCTTACAATATCGAACGGAGAAGCGATCAGTCGGGTTGGTGATATAAAAGTAATTTAAATCTGAAGTCATGAATCCGCCAACTCCCGTGGGTAGAAGTTTTTTGAAAATCGAGTAATACATACTAAATATGTACTCTTATAAGGTATGGACATGTGGTTTTTATAGAGCTTGTACGGATCCTGCATTCCATACTTGGACACTTTTTGGATCACGGGTTCTCGGTTTGGTGGGCTCAAAACTAGGCCTCTATTACTCTGTATCCTACAGATAGTACCTAGAGTCCCATGATATACAAATTGACAGGAGAACTTGTGAACTGGCTCGCTCAACATTTCACTTCTATTGCTCTGTGTCTTCCAAACAACATTCAGAGGAAATGAGTAATACATACTAAATATGTACTTCTAAAAACTATGGACATCAGATTTGATAGAGCATGTACGGATCCCTCATTCCATACTTAGCCACTATTTGGATCGCAGGTTCTCGGGATGACAGGTTCAAAATTGGGCCTCTGTTGTCCTGTGCCCTACAAATAACACCCACATTTCCACGATATACAAATTGACAAGCAGACTTGTGGGATATTTGAATTTTAAGGGTCTCATGTTGATGTGATAGAACAATTGAACTTGGGCCAGTTTATATTCATTTATTACAATATCAAACAGGGAAGCGGTCGGTCAGGATGGTGATATAAAAGTAAGTGAAATCTGAAGTCGTGAATCCGCCAACTTGCGCACCTAGAATTTTTTCGAAAAACATGTAATACATACTAAGTATGTACTCTTATAAAGTATGGAAATGAAATTTTTATAGATCATGTACGGATCTCGCATTCCATACTTGGCCACTTTTTGGATAGCGGATTCTCGTGCTGGTGGACTGAAAATTGGGCCTCTATTTTTTGGTGCCCTACAAATAGCACCCACAATTCTACAATATAAAAATTAACAAGAGGACCTGCGGGTTGGCAGGCTCAACATTGCACTTCTATTTTTCAGTGTCCTCCAAACAACACTCGAAGTTCTGCGATATACAAATTGACAGACGAACTCCAGGGGTTGCGGGTTCAATATTGCCATTGTTTACGAATGGTAATCCCTATCAACTATCTAACATGATCTAAAAACATTATTTTCAATACTAAATGATTAATATTAAATATTTGTATTGCACAATTTAATTAGACAAGAAAGTTTTTACAATTTGGACAGGCTAGTGATATAAAAGTAAGTGGAAATCTGAACATGTGCATCTGCCAACTTCCACACCTAGAAATTTTCCGAGAAACGAGAAATACATAGAAAACATGTACTTTTATACAGTATGGACATGAGGTTTTATAGACCATGGATGGATCCTTCATTCCATACTTAGCCACTTTTTGGATTGTGGGTTCTCGGGCTGGCGGGCTCAAAATTGAGCCTCTATTGTTCCGTGTCCTACAAATAACACCCAGAGTTCCGCGATATACAAATTGACAGGCAGACTTGCAGGGTCTCTGGCTCAACATTGCACTTCTATTGTCCCATGTCCTCCAAACAACACTCAGAGTTCCGCAACATACAAATTGACAGAAGGACTCCAGGACTAGCAGGCTGAAGATTGTGATTGTTTACAGATGGTCATCCTATCTAACATTATCTAAAAACATTATTTTCAAATACTAAATTATTAATATTAAATATTGATATTGTACAATTGAATTACATAAAATTATCAAAGGATGTTAAATCACTTATTTTTAAAAAAATGAAGGAAACAAAATATTTTTTTTTTAAATTCTATCACCGCAAACATAACAACGACCAACGAGAAATACATAGTAAACATGTACTTTTATAAAGTATGGACATGAGACTTTATAGAGCATGTATGGATCCTTCATTCCATACTTAGCCCCTTTTTGGATCTCGGGTTCTCGAGCTGGCGGGATCAAAATTGAGCCTCTATTGTTCTATGTCATACAAATAGTACCCTTGGTTCTGTGATATACAAATTGAAAATTGGACTTGCGGGCTCTCTAGCTCAACATTTCACTTCTATTGTCCCGTGTCCTCCAAACAACACTTGGACTTCCACGACATACAAATTGACAGAAGGACTCTAGGACTAGCGGGCTCAAGATTTCGATTGTTTACGGATGGTCATCTTATCTAACATTATCTAAAAACATTATTTTCAAATACTAAATTATTAATATTAAATATTGATATTGTACAATTGAATTACATAAAATTATCAAAGGATGTTAAATCACTTATTTTAAAAAAAATGAAGGAAACAAAAGAAAGTTTTTTAAAATTCTAAGACCGCAGGCGTAACAATCACCAATTTGAATTTTAAGGGTCTCTTGTTGATATGATAACACAATTTCACTTCGCACAATATATATTCGTTGATTTCAAATTATTCCAAGAGATTAATTTGACCAAGTTCATCGATTAAGCAAAAAATGCTAAAACAACGACGAATTTGAATTTTAAGGGCCTCTTGTTGATATGATAGCACAAATTCACTTCGTACAGTATATATTCGTTGATTTCAAATTATTCTAGAAGATTAATTTTACCATGTTCATCGATTAAGGAAAAATGCTAAAACAAGCCACATAGTGCATTTGCATCATAGCGCCATAGAAATTATCAAGCGGATTTGCGGGCTAGCTGGCTAAAAAATTCAATTCTATTGTTCTGTGTCCTCCAAACAACAGTCGGAGTTTCATGATATAAAAATTGACAGACAAAGCACACAACCAAGAACCAACTAAACTTCAAACAGGCCACAAGAAAGTTCCCACAAGGTTCCATAGAGCAAGGCGCATCGACAATTGCATCAAACAATTTGATATACAAAGAAAAGACGTCACTGCATTTGTTTTCTCTTGCATCTGGTATATGTTCTCCGTAGAAAATAACCAGGGCCATCGGATATATGGGGTTTGTTTCCATGCTTCTCATTTTATGGACCGAACAATCCAATGGGCATGCAATCCCAAGTAGTCGAGTCTGACGAACATTCATCTGGATGTTGAAGAAATATTACAGAGACATATGAGGCATTTTTGTTTCCTGCCAAAGTTTGATATTTTCTTTTTCCCTTCTTCAGGTGAACTTGTTGTGTATCCGAAGGTTCCGCAGCGTGTAGACACTGCTTGCCTTTTTCTGTATATACATTTCATACGACAATTCTGCCAACATAGGAAGCACATTTTGTAACAGAGGTTGCCTAACCGTACAATTCATGGTTGTGTTGCCCACGATTCAGATGGAAGCATTGACGCAATCCCATATATATATGGACATATTTTACCACATCACAGATAATCAATCATATCATCACTTATCAAAGTGGAGGCAGAAGCAGGAGAGTTGCATTTCCCACATACAGGTTCAAAGGGGGCAGAGTAAACATTGGTTGCAACTAAAACACCTTCAACCTGGGAACGCAAGCATATGAATTAATACATTGAACAATATAATACACAACTGCACCCCCCCTCCCCTTAAAAAAAATAAAATAAAATAAAATGGGCCGCCGAAATTTGTTGAAGGCTATTTTTATAAGCAAAGTGAGGATGATTTTGTGGATGTATATGCACAACAGTTGTAGAGCTAGCTAGTTTCTTCAGATCCTATACTATATCTGATCGCAACTCTGTTACAAACATTTTCTGTGTTGTCCGAAAGATCCTTTCTCTAACTTCCCTTTTCTTTGTTATATTTTTGAAGAGCATAAGTGGAATCTTCCCTTTATGAAATTTGACAAAAAAAAATTTGAATACGTATCGAACAATTGCAGCGGCAACATGGAACAGTGAAATATTTGTGTAATTTACCCGAGATACATGCATATGAAAAAGAAAAGGACAAAACTGAATATGAAAAGCGGTACCATTGCCTTGTCGTTGTCCGACTCTCCATCCTTTATATGGAGAATGTTTTGTGAGCCAAGTTTTCTCACCAGTGTGACAGTTGTGCCAATCATTCCGATTGGGTAAATATCAATGCTTTGTGCAAGCTGGCTGATAGTCGAGTCCAAGACGAAACGATATTTTGAACAAACAACAAATTTTTTTTCCAAAATACTTGTTTCGTTGAGAAAAATAATTTGATCACAATCACCACAGTCATATACTATTTTGGGAAATATATTAAAATTTGTAATGGATATCTCATTACCCGGAAATATCTTTTCTGCATGTTTCTGGACAAGTTGTGGAGGAATAGTTAGTGTCACTATCATCATGGCCTCCTTGTCTGCCATGTGAGCATGCATAATGGATCTAGTTTTGTTTGCCTTTTCCAAGTAGGTGCTATAGATGACCATTATGTCTTCGACGAACACTTGTCCATTTCGACGATTGTTCAAGCTCTCTATTGATAGTACTTTGGATTTTACAACTCTAGACCTGGTGACAATTTTTTAACAAGAAAACTAAAGTGAATGGTAGTGTGCATTTATTTTATTTTATTTTTGTATTCTTCTTTCACTGGAATAAATCTATAAGTACACACATAGCTTCGATGAACTATGGATCCATATTTTTGCAACCACACCTCTTAGTCTACGGAACATGCGGAACATTCGGCATCTCGCTTGTACTTGTTGATACTTCTTGTGAACTGCAAACCATGTATTGGAGATGACATCAACATATTCATTATGCCATAGATGAATATATAGCCGAGGATATTTGTTTGGTAAACATAGTAAGAGAAGAGCGTATGCATCTTTACCTTTGGCCTTACTAGTTTGCTGATGTCTGGGATGACTGACTGCTCATGCCCATGTCACTGGTCAAACTTTTTCTGATGCAACCATGTGAAGATGAACATGAGGACTAAACAAGCATATGAATTGTATAATTGTATGCATCTGATTTTTTTAACTGGAAAAATGTTTAACAGTAAACAGGGCGTGAAGGCAGGGCACCGCAGCCAATCTGTATATCGCGGACCCCCAAAAGCCAGAGGAGTAATCTTGAACCTGCCAGCCCGGCACCCACAATTGACAAAGTGGGTAACTATGGAATAAGGTAGAAGAACAACCATATATGTTAAACTGTTAGTCCGCCAACCGGCGCACCAAGGCATTTTCAGAAAGAACACTAAGCAGATGAATTAGAAAACAAAAGGGATAATAGAAAATGGAAAAAGTAGAAATAGGGAGGGAAGAAAGGCCCATTGCTGCCAAGCCATCGTTTTCAAGTCTAATATTATATGCCCCCACCCGATTTGTATATTTAATTTACTAGCACAGTTGGTATACCCTTTAGAATAGTGTAGCATAGAACCCTCTGTTGTTGCAGAGAACAATTCATCTTCCTATCCAACCAACCTGTTTTTTCCAAGGTAGCAATGCCGAATATGCAATGGACATGAAGGCAAGTTAGTGTGAAGACATACATCTAAAAGAAAGAGAAACAAGTCTATTTAGCCGCCAAAGAGTCCATCATTCTCTCCATCCATTATGTTTCTTTAAATGCAACAATGCAGCGAAAACACAACGGACATGAAGTAGGTTAGTATGCAGGAAGGCATGTAATGAAGATACCTTATAATGAAGATAGACATGTAAAAGAAAGAGAAACAGGGATATTTACCCGCGAAAGAGCCCATCGTGATATCCATCCATTCTATTTGTTTAAATGTAGCAATGCAGTGAAAACACAATGGACATGAAGCGGGTTAGTATGCAAGAAGACATGTAATGAAGATAAGTTACCATGTAGAAAGGCACACAACATGTACATATAATAAACTAGGTGAACACATATACAGACAATAAATGAAATACAAAACAACGCAATATGAAATAACAATATAAGCATGCACCTTTCTATATCCTCTTCAACTGATGCAGTCAAGACTCCGTTGTTTTCTCCATCTTTTCTATTTGTTTGAATATGGGAATGCACAAAATACAATGAACATGAATGGAAGCTAGTATGCACCAGAGAACAAGCAATATGTACATACAGTAAAAGAGACTCAATGAACAGTCTAAAAGATAGGCATAAACATGAACTTTTGCGCTTCTACATCCATAGTTGTAAATGTGTAATTTTTTTTCCCAGCCCAAAATATATTACAAGCCACAAAATATCATGAAATTGCATGGTCGTAGCTAAACGATCTCTGGTTTTCCAACGAGAAAGCACGAACAGGACGAACTGCACCCCCAGGTCCCCAAAGCATAAACTCGAGCCAAACAAACACAACCAGCAACCCATGAACCAACGAACCAACAAGAACCACTGAACCAGTAAACAACATATGTGTCTCCAACGATTACGAAACTGCAGTCGAAGCACAGAAGGAACCGGGAACATACAACGACCATGCCACTACAAATAAACAAACATTCTTACCTGCAAACTGCAAACACTAAACATCAAACAAGGAATACAAAATGAAACTATGGCATGGAAACTTACTCTGAAACGATGAAATGCAGAACCACGAGTGGAATCGCAAACGAAAAAACAACAAGTAGCACCCGACGAACCAACGAAGAAGAAGAACTCACTGAACCAGTAAACAATGTATGTAGCTTCAACGATGACGAAATTACATTGCAAAGGTAGAAGAAGGATGAAACATACAATGCCTATTCAACTGGCGGTGGACAAAAACACTGTACAAAATCACTACAACATTGTATGGAAATTTTCGAGGAAAAATGTACTCCGAGAAGCATATTTAGATAAACATTTAAGGTTTTCAGGCTGTCTAAGGACCTCGCGCTATGAAAACATTGAAGCTGTCAGGCCTGTTGGAGAACCTCGCGTCATGTAAACATTTAAGCTATCAGGCCTGTTGGAGGACATCCAATCTCTTATCCAATCAGATCAATACATATATGGTGCTTTTTATTATATAAAAATATGTGTTTTTAATTCCCTAGCTCCAACAAATATCATAAATCTAAAGATAAAGATAAACAAAAATCTCATGCACATCCGAAGAAGGAAGGGTACACAAAACCTTTCACCGATGCCTTTGAATCCAAAGGAGAAAAGGGAAGAAAAGGAGAGAAATGCACATAATTTTACAAAGGATTCCATTCAAAATCTGCATGCATGCAAAAACAAATAGATCTGATGTCTCAAATACTTCAGCAAAACAACCTTGGAGATCACATCCCTAAGGGTGCCAAGAAGAAGAAGCCAAAAGATCTGAATTCCAAGAAAGGCAATTCTAGCCATGCCTTGATTGCCATCAACTCCTCTCCCAATGCATGGATCGTTGATTCAGGAGCATCACATCACATGGCTGCCTCAAAAGCAGTATATTCTTCATTGGATGCATGCAAAGGTCCTCCTATTCTGATAGGGGACAACTCTTATGTCGAAGTCACCGGCAAAGGAAGGATTGAACTCACCAATGGAAGCTTCGAGAATGTGTTGCATGTTCCCAAGCTTTTTTTCAACCTTCTCTCTGTGCATCATATGACAAATTCCAGCACCGTAAAGAAATTCATATTCACACCAAAATCCGTGGACATCTACGACATGCAAACCAACTCCAGAGTTGCTACTGGTGAGATAAATCATCAGTATAGATTGTATACATTTTCTGAATTCATTGAACCTAATTATGCTTTAATGCTTACTCATGCTAATGAAAGTAGTAGGATATGGCATGAAATATTTGGACATTTGAATTTTAGATACCTGAAACAAATTAGCAAGCACAATTTGGTTGATGGTCTACTAGACATCCATTTCTCCAAGTGAGTGTGTGAGGGATGTGTTCTCGGGAAACACCATCAAGAGAAATCCGAGAAAGGAAAGTCTCAGCGAGCTTCTGCACCTTTAGATATAATCCACAGTGACCTTATGGATCCTTTTCCGCATGCATCCATCAACAAAGAGAGGTTTTTTCTCATTTTTGTTGATGATTTCTCACGTTTTACTTGGATCTGCTTTCTCAGGCAAAAATCTGAGGTCTTTCAACACGTCAAAGATTTCAAAGCCCTGGTTGAGACATAATCTAGAAAGAAGATCAAATTCCTCCGAACTGATAACGGGGGAGAGTATGTAAATCATGCAATTCATAATCTTTTCCACGAGGCAGGGATTTAGTTGCAACACATAGTTCTCTATACTCCGCAACAAAACAGAGTTGTCGAGCAAAAAAACAAATCTCTAAAGGAGATGGCATCTTGCATGATGCATGCAAAGTCTCTACCACAGAGACTATGGGCCGAAGCACTTAAGTGTACAACATACATCCAAAACAGATCTCCCCATAGATCTGTCAAGGATAAGACCCCCTATGAGGCTTGGAGTGGCCTCAAACTGGAAGTGACCCACTTTCGCATTTTCGATTCACGTGCAAGGGCCGGAATTCCCTATAAAAAGAGGAAGGCACTTGATCCACAGAGAACTAAGTGCATTTTTGTTGGATACCCCAACGGTGTGAAGGGATATAGACTTATTGACCTTTCCTCGGACCGGCTCATCATTGAGCGAAGTGTCCAATTTGAGGAAAGTGTCTCGCATGTACCTCAAGAATCGCATGCAGTCATCCTCATTCTTCCACCTATCTAAGATGATGAGAATGCACATGTCGACTCTTCTTCAGACTATAGTTCTGATCCAAAAGACTCGGATGATTCAGATTCATATTCAGTATAGTCAGATGCAAAGTCAGAGCATCCAGATGTGGTTGTAGAGCCAGAGAAGAGGCCCAAGTGGGCACATACTACTCTTGAGGATGCAGGGGATCTCGTTGTTGATCAAGCTGATACTAGGAGGACTCGATCTAATTTCGAGGAGCCTCCTATTTCACTCACTGCCACTAAACCATTTCCCTCTAGGCATCTTTTCTTGGTTCAATTTTCAAATCCACAGTCTTATGGTGAGGCTATTGGAAATCCCTTTTGGGAATCTGCCATGCAGGAGGAGTACAATTCCCTCCTCGAGAACCAGACTTGGGATTTGGTTCCCCTTCCTTCTGGGAGGAAACTTGTCAGATGCAGATGGGTCTATAGGACCAAGAGCACAGCGGATGGATAGATTAGCAGATACAAAGCCAGTCTTGTTGCCAAAGGATTTCAACAGGTTCATAGTATTGACAATGATGATACCTTTGCTCCAGTAGCGAAGATGGACTCCATACGATTGGCTTATTCCATTGCGATGGCCAAAGGATGGGAAGTCCATCAGATGGATGTGAAGAATTCATTTCTTCACAGTGATCTCTCTGAGGAGATCTACATGGAGCATCCCTAGGGATTTATGCAGGACTTGTTATCCCCGATTTCTAGGGATAACTAGGAAATCATGTCTCGATGCCCACAGGTCCTAGACATGGAGTACCGAGAGTAAGATTGACCTGAGCATGGCCCTGGAGGGCCCATCTTTCTTATTCTTCATTAGACTTGTCCTATCAGTAGCAGTAGCATCCATCACCTTAGGCTTGGACTTGTATCGGAGAAGACTCTTGTTCCATGAGGTAATCGGTCCAAGTATCATGGTATGTGTCATATTTGGTCATTATAACCTTCAGATATATGCATCAAATTCCTTTCATTTCTGACGACTGCTTGGATCTTTCATTAACCCACTTAACCATGGTTGGGGGGATTGACAGGGTACCCTAGAAAGCTTGTACCCATAGGTTTTGGTTAGCCACCATGGGGGATTTTGAAGGGCCATCATCTGCTCCCATCACATCATCACTCTTACATCTTATCTCCAACGCATCTATCTCATTCCCCTAGTCCAGACATTAGGATGACCTGTTTGTGGGGTTATACCTTATCTCGTGGGAAGAAGGGGCTAAAGGCCCAGGAGGTAAAAGCAGCTGGTAAAAGAAAAAAGCCATAAAAATAAAACCTAGAGATGCCTCGCCCAGGGATCCCCAAGAAGGCAATAAAAAGCCTCTCATCAAGAAACAAGAGGGACCCCAAGAAAAATGACAAAACAAGACCTAGCCAAGAGGATGGGGGGTCTCATCACGAGCCATCCCATTATGTTCATGGGTACCTAGCAGTATGACATTGCTATTGTCTGGTTACCACGCCAGGGCAGTGACCTTTGGTTGCATGGCCAAGGGAAAGGGGGTCTCATCAGGAGCCAGCTTTATCATCTCTGTGAAAGTACTTGTAGGTAACACTGTCAGCTCTGGTCACCACGCCAAGGCAGTGTCCTTTAGTTAGACCTTGAAATAAAAAATAAAGAAAAAGTAATAAAGAAAAGAAAGAATAAAGGAAATAAAGGGCTTGGAAAGAATTTCATCCACGACAGGTATAGCTCACCTTCTACAAAGGCACCCATGGATAATATCACCCCTGTCTTTCACTCTACCTGTATGTTTGGACATCCTTTGACTACACCACCTCGTGTTACATGGCTTGGATGATATTCTCTGGAAACTTTCCTTTTCTTATGGATGCTATCCCAATAGGGCATTTTGTTTTTTTCTTCGGCTTTGTATAGTAGGTCATTGTAATGTCTTTGAGCTATTGGATGATATGCTAGGGGTTTAATGCATGCATTTGATAAAATTGATGATGAAATATGATTGACATTTCTATGATCCCTATGACTAATGAGCCCATGGAGGGCGAAGTTTTTGATGTGCAGGATCATGCCCGACGGACAGGTACCAGTTGGACTGGTACACATGGGGAGATGATTAGTTCAGACCTCCATGGGGCTGAAGAGCCCATTAGATGGTTGTTGGGACCCCATTAGGGGCAGAGATAGGACAGTGATTGGTTGAGCCTTTGCACAAGAGAAGAAGGAGGAAGTTTTCATCCAGGACGCCTTGGCTGAGCCCAGCCCAAGGGGGTTGACCCACTACAGGTGGAACGTGCCCCTTTTGATGCCCCAGGACGTCATCTAGGAGCCATGACCTCACCTCCAGTGTATGGCATCTTGACAGATCAGTTTGGCACGTGTGGCAGAGTTTAGAGGCCCAAGGAGGGCCAACGTTTGTCATCTTGTGTTGCATTTTGCCCTAAAAAGGGCCAACGTCTCCCTCAGAGGAGCTTGACATTCTGTTTATTTCTCATTTAGGGTTTCATTTACCAATTTAATGTAAAATAGTATGATTTTTTATTTGTAGCCTTGTCAGCTATTTGTAATGACCTAAAATTAATTAAAAGGTCATGATACACTATATATTGAGGATGTTTTCCCCTCATTTGAACATAACACAATCAGTCACACTTGTGAGGTCTGATTTTTTCACCCTTATTGGGTATTTGGTCTTTAAAATTGAGGCGCACTTGTTGATGGGAGGCTTTTCTTGGCATATTATGGAATTTCTCTTGAGGAAGGTTTACAACTAGGGTTTGCACATGCTTTTCTTCATGATATGTAAGCATTTTTCTTGCAAAACTTCTTGATTGAATGGTTGTAGGTTAGTAATTCTTGCATTTATTTATAAAATTGATGATTTTATAACCTAGGTGACAAGCACACAAGTAGGTCCTTACCATATGTCCCCTTAGAGAGAAATATTCAGCCATTGGAGGAGGAATATAGAGCCTAGCCTTTGATACACTCATCTAACTTTTTCCCTTAAGCTAGTTTTGATTTTAAAGGTTAAAAGGAGGGTGACATCCTAGGCCTAAGTTATCTACACCTAGGGCCGTCCATATTTTAGGGTTTAGTGATAGAGCCTTGTCTTTACAACACTCTCCCTCATTAAATCCTCTTGTTTTAACCATTTTCTTATGCTAGTTGTTTGCCAAGTTTGACCTAAAGAAGGAGGAAAGAGCATGAGGCCTTGCTTAAGCAACACCGGAGTGAGCCTCTTTCCCCTAGGGTTTTGATTCTAGGGCCCTGCCATTGCAACACTCTAGAACCCTTCCCTCTCATCTTTATCCTGTTACCCCTTCAATCTTGTGTCCTCTCCTTTATTGACTTCATATATCCTTAGGCACTGATCTTAGATACACAACGTTGGAGTCCTAGTGTCCAAAACCACTCTCAAAACTTTGAATTTTGAAACCCTAACTAACAAACTAACCTAGATAAGGCTAACGTCACCCTTGAATAATCCATCTTGATGCAGCCATTTTTAATGATAAGCAGTTGAATGATGATTTAAAGCATTTTTTGAGTAAAGTGTTGGTTGGATACATTGTTAGCTTCATCATCTTGATAGTTATTGATGAATTGATGCTTTTGCCATAACTAATTGATAAAACGTTGACTTCATTGGTATCTATTGTTTTACATTGCTTATTAATTAATAGCAGATAGTCATTGAAGTACTAACCCATTGAGTTATAGCCTACATATATACTATATTATTGTTGTCTTGTTCTGGGCAGGTGTTTTCATTTGGGCATACACTTCTTTATTGGCTGATTAGCCGGACTGTCTGACATTGGTGATAACCTGTGAAGGGGAAACTTTAATCTTGACTTTATACCTTTGCCTCTTCAAAACCCCAGGTTACCGGGGACGTCTCCCCTGGGTTAACCTCCCTAAATAGAAAGAACCTCCCCATTGAGGTGAAATTGGGTGGGGAAGGTTCCTGTTACGCCAGTTTGGCCTCTATCCTTTAGCCTTTGACCTAAACTAGAAACTGTGCGATAACAGGACTCATCTTTGGTCTGTTGACTGAAGAAGTCCCTTTTTGGCTTCAAGCAGGCTTTGAGGGCATGGTATGCCAATATGGACTCCTACTTGTTGTCACAGAACTTTGTACATTGTAAATCAGACCCAAATGTTTACATGCTCAAGACGTCTGATTCACTTCTACGCTTAGTTTTGTACGTTGATGATCTGTTGATCACCGGTTGCTCAACTTCATCGATTATTGTAGTCAAGAGGATTCTACATGACAGGTTTTTGATGAAGGACATGGGTCCGCTACACTTCTTCCTTGGACTCAAGATCAGTCAGGATGCATCATGCATCAAACTATCTCAGGCCAAGTATGCACGAGATCTCCTTGAGATATTTCACATGACAGACTGCAAGTCTACTCTGACTCCTTTCCTATTAAGAATCAAACTTGAGGATGGAGGGGAGACTCCACTAGTTGACAACACATTATACATACAACTAGTGGGGAGCTTGTTGTATCTCACACACTCCAGACCAGACCTCTCATATGCAGTTTTTGCAGTTTCCAGGTTCATGCAGGAGCCACATGAGCTACATTGGAAAGATGCAAAGTGTATCCTTCGATACGTTCAGGGCACCATCATCTTTGGGATTCATTATGCAACAGATTCTACATTAGATCTCATCGAGTTTACTGATTCTGACTGGGTTGGCGATAGCGCTGATCACAAGTCCACATCTTGTTACTCACTCAGTCTTTGTTCCGGGCCTATCTGTTGGTCAAGCAAGAAGCAAGATGCCATTGCTCTATCTTCAGTCGAGGTAGAGTACAGAGGGGTAGTCAACATAACCATTCAGGCTATGTGGCTGCAACATTTTCTCACTGAGTTGGGCATTCAGTTTCATCATCCAATCGTCATCTGGTGTGATAACCAGAGCACTCTGAAGTTCTGCAGAGATCCAGTTCAGAGGCAACGGACGAAGCACATAGAGATCCACATGCACTACATCTGGGACTTAGTACACGAGGGGATCATTAAATTATAGTTCTGTCCTTCAGCAGAACAGATGAGAGACATCTTCACCAAGACCTTCACTGAGCAGAAGTTCCATTCTCTGCAAAGTCGTCTTGGAGTGAAGGACACAATTGCCTAACAACTGTCGTTCTTCTTTTTACATACATTGTACCTTGAGAGGGGGGTTTCCCCATGAGGTTTTCCCTCTTTCCTCACTTTATTTCAGTGTATCTTTTGTATTTGGTTACCTAACATGGCCTTGTTGCCGAGACCCATTCTTTATTTTCACCATAGTGATGTTCAGGGGGGTGTTGGAGTTACTTCACACACACCTAGAATTTCTTTTTCCTAAGTTTTTTCTTTGTTTATTAGTCATAATTAATCATTATCCAGTCTCCTATATTTTAGGGGAGAGTATTCCACTTGGAGAATATTCTCTTTCAATTGACACTTCAGTTTGAGTAGTTGAGTTGAGTTTAGATGTTGCATTGGTTTTGTCACCATGCAACATTGGGATCGTCACCATGCTAATTCGACCTTGCCTTGGTGTCATCACCAGACTTGTGCATTAGCCTTGATTCCCCGAGTTAACTCCTCACTACTCTCTGTTCATTCATTTAAGTGAAGACTAGTTGACTAGTTAACTCAACTAGGTGGCAGTTCACTCCCGTAACTGCCTGAGAGACTAGACTAGGTGGCAGTTCACTCCCGTAACTGCCTGAGAGACTAGACTAGGTGGCAGTTCACTCCCGTAACTGTTGGTGTGTGTCCAGATCACTCTAGAAAACCACTATGGCGCATTGGTTCTCCCCTAGTGCGCACTCATTGAGTTATACATAGTATATTATGTGTAAATTATTCATTATTCATAATGGTTAATGAGAATTCTTCCATTCTTTCTCTCCTTTCTCTTATTCTCTCTGCAAATGTGTGTATCATTATTTAGCTAGATCTATTCTGTGTAGGTTCAACACATTTACATTTGTGTTGAGTTTATCATGCTTCTTGTTGTTACAAGATGCATTGGGAATTTTACTGTAACTAATTAGCATGTTCTTGAATATTGCATGAGTTCTTGATTAATTACATATTGGTAATAGAGCAAATCTTTGGGTTTAATGATGACGGTATGCCACACATTGGTTACTGGTAATAGGGTATGTTACATTTCCTCATCTTGTCAATCAACTATATATCAAAAGGGATTGACTTTGCTAAAACTTGATTTAGATGTATTAAAAATGTTCCTTGAAATGAAATGCTCATTTTCTAAAAGACATCTCTTTAAAAGTTACTAGAATATTAAAAAAATATATTTTCCAATAGAGTTGAACATTTAGAATGTTAAAAACATAAAATAAATTAAAATTGTAATACTAAAAAGATAATTATTGATAATTTTGAATTTTTTAAGTTTTAGGTATTTATAGGTTTTTAAGGTTAAAGTGTTAGGGTTACATTTTCATTGATTCAGTTTAATTTAATTTAATTAAATAATATAAAAAACATTGAAAAATATTTCAGGAAAAGAGGAAAAAAATTATATATATATATATATATAATATAGTTTAATTTGTTTGAATGACATGGAAGCACAAAGTGGTTTTTTCAAATCTTGCTTGTTTCAAACAAACTATGGAATTCAAGAAAGAAAATGACTATTAATCAATAATTAAAAAGCTGTTGACTAAGATTTTAGAAGATTCTCATTTAAGTGAAAAATACTCACTTTCAAGTGAGAATGTTCTCTAAAAGTTTGAAAATTATGGTCATATTTTAAACTCTTATTCAAGAGATTTAAATCTCACCTTAAAGTGTTTTTTTAACTGATAACTAAATGAATAATGGAAGAGCATCCCGACAAGTATGAGTATCTATGTTTATAGCAAGAACGTCCTCTGTTACAAAATTTGTCAGTGAAAAGAACACTACAATCGATGCAAGTACGAAAACTGGAACTTTTGAAGCACCATTTACGCCTCAAGGTATCTGTCTGGGTATCTCTGTTACGTTTATGTACATGATACACCGTCTGGGTTTGATAAGATTTTTTAATCAATATGTAATGTTGTGGTGGTTGATATAATATTTAATGTTGTGGTGGTTGGTATATGATATTTTCTAAACATATATTTAAGAGTGTATATATATATGGTCAGTCTGCTATTCAGCATTGAATGCTGCGAAATCCAACAATCTACAAAACCATCTTTCTTAACATTCAAAACTTGCTACTCAACATTGAATACTGCGAAATTCAACACATTTTTCTTAGCATTGAATGCTGTGAAATCCAACAACCTACAAACCATGTTAAGGTTTAGCAGGATAGATATTGTTCCTCGTATATATATCACCTGTCACATCATTGGATACTGCTTATCATTGTTCAAACAGTATATCACCTGTCACCTAGCAGGCTTAGCATGCTAGTTATTGTTCAAAAAAACAAGGACTACAATCAAATGAAATTATGCCAGAATCAATGACGTCATTATCGACTGATGTCATCTCTTAAGCCGTCATTATCGACTGATGTCATCTCTTAAGCCGTCTTACGTTTATGTAGATAACTAAAGAGAGATATTGATAACTAAAGAGATAATGGGAGACCATCCCGACAAATATGAGAGAGCATCGCGACAAGTATGAGTATCTATGTTTGAAGCGCCATTTACGTCTCAAGTAATCGTTGTCCCACGAATCAATCACGACATTATCGGGTGATGTCATAGCAAGAAGATCTATATATACAAATGGCACTAACAGGGTTCTACCGCATACATTTTAGTTCATTATATCATTTAAGCGAACAGGAATGTCTACTGTTTGTGTTTCTGTGACACCTTTGGCCTCATTGTGCCTGCCCAGATCGTTCATCAGTTCTACTCATCAGTTCAAGCCTCTCCATACAATCCCAATTCCTGGAATGTGTAGAAGGAAATCTGTCACACCTTCCATGAGCATGAGTTTGAGCACCGCCGTATGTGATGATGACGGTGTACAAAGACGCATAGGCGATTATCATTCCAACCTCTGGGACGATGATTTCATACAGTCTCTCACAACGCCTTATGGGGTGGGTAACTAGCTTCATTTCAATTTATTCTTCTGTATATTCTTTCTTCACAATTAAAAAAATGGATTCATTTTCTTCTCTAATTTAATTTAATGTAATATGGGTTAGGCGACTTCTTATGGTAAGCGCGTTGATAAATTTGCTTCGGGACTTATTTCGGAAGTAAAGGAGATGTTCAATCGAATGTCTATGGAGGATGGAGAATTAATGAGTCCCCTCAATGATCTCATTCAACGCCTTTGGACGGTCGACAGCGTTGAACGTTTGGGAATCGATAGACATTTCAAAAATGAGATAAAAGCGTCCCTCGATTACGTTTACAGGTCAGTTTCCACGGCTACCAATATTCAGTTTGCTGTGTAATATTGAATATTGTTGTTGTGGTAGGTGGATTTGGGCTTGTATATGGACATGACCAAATTCAGACTTATTTCTGTACATGGTAAATGGATTATAGACCATCGAATCTGAAAGCAATTTCAAATCTGATATTTTAATAATTCACTTACAACATTATTAAATACTGTTCAGTCTATAATCCACCTGCAACATCATTCAATACTGTTCAGAGGATTGAATATTGCTACCCAGTTTCCACAGCCTTATCATCATTATTTGTTCCCCTATTGTAGCTGGGCCCTCCTATAACCCGAACCCACAATCGGAGTAAGGATGGCGCCTTAATAAATGGAATACAGATGATAATAACGAGAAATTATGTCTGCCTGCAGTTATTGGAACGAAAAAGGCATTGGGTGTGGGAGACATAGTGTCGTTACTGATCTAAACTCAACTGCCTTGGCGCTTCGAATTCTTCGACTGCATGGATACACTGTGTCTTCAGGTATATCTCCAGATATTACTTATTCTGTGATGACAGCCAAATTGTCATTAAAATTTTACAGTTAAAACTCTGCCAGTATATGATCTCTTTCTTCTTGGAAATTTAAGAAACATTGCTTTTCATTTCAGAGATTTTGAAAGTTTTTGAAGACCAAAATGGACAGTTTGCATGCTCTCCCAGTCAGACAGAGGGAGAGGGAGAGATCAGAAGCGTTCTTAATCTATACCGGGCTTCCCTCATTGCTTTTCCTGGCGAAAAAGTGATGGAAGAGGCTGAAATCTTCTCTTCGAGATATTTGAAAGAAGCTCTACAAAAGATTCCGGTATCCAGTCTTTCACGGGAGGTGAGCAGTACTGATATTTTTGTTTGTTTCACGATTTGGTGTTGTTATCTGTGTTCTACTGTTTCAACCATTTGGTTTGCAGATAGGGGACGTTCTGGAATATGGTTGGCACACAAATTTGCCAAGATGGGAAGCAAGGAATTACATGGACGTATTGGGAGAGGATACTATTCCACCGTTCAATAAGAATAAGTATGACTAATTCCACTATTCCTTCGCGTTAAACATCTGGAATTTAACAGATATATATATATAATTATAACTAGGCCGTTCAATAGAATTAATTAGGTTTAGATTTATTGATAAAACCTATTTACAATGGGTATATTTAATAGGTTTTTAGTGCTTAATCAGTTTTGTATGGAAAAGATTAAATATTGATGGAATATTTTTAATAGTTCTAATAAATCAATGATTGTAATTTCAACCACTAACTTATTATTATAAAGCCATCCTTTTACATGTTTATTTTTTTACTTTTACTTCATCATACTTAAAATTTACTATAGTGGTTAGCTGATTACCATATCAGAATGATTAATATTTATTTTCTGGACAAGCCTAAACCTTTAAACGTTCACCAGCAACGAGTTTACTAATGTACTAATTATTTTCGGCTTATACTTTCTATTTTCTTTTCCAAGGATACAATATATGAACAGCGAGACGCTTTTACAAGTTGCAAAACTAGAGTTCAATATCTTTCACTACTTACAACAGAGGGAGTTACAATGTCTGTTCAGGTGATGTGAACTCTGTAATTGAATATCCTCTTTAAATACAAACAATCTGGATGTGAGTGGGTTATTATTCAATAATGTGTATGCATGAAATCTGTATGTTTAGATGGTGGAAAGAGTCGGGTTTGCCTCAACTGACCTTCGCTCGGCATCGTCACGTGGAATTTTACACTCTGGCCTCCTGCATTGCGACTGAGCCGAAACATTCTGCATTCAGATTGGGCTTTGCCAAAATGTGTCATCTTGTCACGGTTCTGGACGATGTCTATGACACTTTCGGCAAGATGGACGAACTCGAACTCTTCACAGCGGCCGTTAAGAGGTGGTATCGCCGATGATCAATTCGATGGATTTTAGCAGAATATTTTCTTACTTCTATTCTGCTTCTTACTTCTATACTGCATGACTAGATGGGATTCGTCGGAGACAGAGAGCCTTCCAGAATACATGAAAGGATTGTACATGGTGGTGTTTGAAACCGTGAATGAATTGGCGCAAGAGGCGGAGAAGACTCAAGGGCGAGACACGCTCAGCTATGTTCGAAAGGCTGTATGGACAATAAGAATCATACATAGAAACATATATTCATATATTTCTTTCTGATAATCTTAACCCTGCCTGGGAGGCTCAGTTAGTTAATTTGCTTTCTGTATGCAGTGGGAAGCTTATTTTGACTCATATATGAAAGAAGCAGAGTGGATCTCCACTGGTTATCTGCCAACGTTTGAAGAGTACTGTGAGAACGGGAAAGTCAGCTCTGCTTATCGCGTAGCGGCATTGCAACCCATCCTCACACTGGACGTACCGCTTCCCGATGACATCTTGAAAGGAATTGATTTTCCGTCGAGGTTCAATGATTTGGCATCTTCCTTTCTTCGACTACGAGGTGACACACGCTGCTACAAGGTACTACCTATCACTTTCTATATCAAATGCAATTGCAAGAAGTTTGCACTTTGATTTGGTTTTGAATTGGATGATTGATGATCCTGGAATGGCGAATGGCGATTACAGGCTGACAGGGCCCGTGGAGAAGAAGCTTCGTGTATATCGTGTTATATGAAAGACAATCCTGGATCAACAGAGGAAGATGCTCTCAATCATATTAACGCCATGATCAAAGACATAATCCGAGAATTAAATTGGGAATTTCTCAAACCCGACAGCAATATTCCTATGCCTGCGAGGAAACATGCCTTCGACATAACCAGAGCTCTCCACCACCTCTACATATACAGAGATGGCTTCAGCGTTGCCAACAAGGAAACAAAAAATTTGGTCGAGAAAACACTTCTTGAAGCTGTGCTTTTACATTAACATAATGTCTCTACGTGTCTCTACGTAATTGTATCGCGTTTCTGTGATTATAAAGGTGAAGGTGACTAAGTTAGTCGCATGACAATACAGATTATAATATGAAAGTTGTTATGCTTGATATTGTTTTAAGATGTCATACAGAGCACCATATAGAATATTATTTAAAAAAAATTATAAATAAAAAAATCAATAATAAAATTTAGAGAAAAACAAAAAGAAAATGGGCTTTAAAACTTAATCACAAACTTAAATGGGGTTTAAAAAAATTAAAAAAATTTGGAAATGTTTTAAATTTATTAAATATATATTATAGATGGGAAATATTATATTTAAAAAAATTTTAATTTATAATTTTGAAAATTTGAAAATATTTTAAATTTATTGAATTTATATTATACATTGTGAATGGGTCTAATGGTTAAGAACATGTGTTTAGGGGGGTAGGGTATGTATATCTAGTAGATTTTACAGGTCAAATTGTTCCGGGGAGGGAGTCCCACAAATAAGGGGGTTCGAGAGGGGGTGGACCAAAAATCAACTCTCAAACTTTTAAAAGTTTATTTTGAACCTTTATTTCTTTTTCTATCTCTCCATTACATATAACAAACTATACCTCTCATAGAATCTCGCCCATCAAAAGAACTCTATAGCCAGAAAGTATTTTCTTCACATATATTCTCCTCAAAATATCCCTGAACTATGAAGGTACCCGGATCGAGTTACATTGCATCCTTGGATAAACCATCAGCTATCTCTTTTAATTCCCTGTAGACATGTCATGTATAGCATGTCCATTCAAAATATTTCATGGTATTGCAGATATTAATTTAAAATGGGTTGCAATGTTACCACTTGAATGTACTAACTTTATTTCTTTCCTAGTCTATGATAACCCGAGAGTCACCAAAGACCTGAATCTTTCTTAGGTTGAGCATATTAGCATAGAATAACTGGGTCCACATGGCATAAAGCTCTTCCTTCGTATTAGTGCCACGGCCTGGGGAGTATCAGATTTTAAAAAAATGATACTTGGAAATGTAAATGATGACCCCCACTCCATAGAGTCATGGGTGTCCAAAGTTCTCTTTTCCACTGATCCTTGATTCTTCTTGAGCACAGCAAGTCCATTTTTCTTCAAATGTCGGATACTCCTTCCTTGTGTTCATGCTTGCGGCAAATGCATCCCACGTCTTGGGAAGACCATTGAGTACTATGTTTACCAATTCCTTCTCTAAAACAATTTCTTCAATAGCTTGTAGTTGATATCTTAACTGGGAGATTCTCACAAAGTATGATGTTACGCCGTCATCATCATTCATCTTCATGTCACGGAGCGCATTCTTCAGACCCATTACTTGTCCAATGTTTCTGACTGAGAAGAGATTTGTTAGGGCATCGTACATCTTCTTCGATGAGTCAAGATGGGAGATGTAGGGTATCAAGTGGTATTTCATAGATTCCACTATGATACTCATAGCATTGATGTCACTATCTTTGAACTTCTCCATAGCTGCAACATTTTGCAGTTCCTTCTCTTTTCCTTCTTCAAACTCTGGTTTCACGATCTTTCCTTTCACGATATCCAACACTTTATTCTTGGCAAGGATGAGATCAATCCTTGTCTTCCATGCTCTGAAGTTAGAGGCTCCATCTAACTTGTTCTCTAACTTCATAGAATAAGTCATGGCTGCTTTGACTTGGTCAACCTTAGATTTGACCAGAAACTCAAACTTGACATCTTGGATTGCTGAGAGTATCAGGAGATGCGTTAGGCTAGGGGGCACTGATCTGTATGGAAATTGGGTCAATCCCTTCACTTAAGGTGCCTCAACGAGAGGATTAGGGCTTTTGCAACTGCTCCTGCTAGTAACCCTAGCGACAGTGTCTTGGAAGTTGCTTCTGCTAGTAACCCTAGTGACAATTCCTCAACGAGCTCAATATCCTAGCGACTATGTTTCATTCCAGTGTTTAGACTGAATGAAGGAGGTGTGAGCCCATAACCTATTAGAATATGAAGGATTGTGCTCGTTTTACCATTAACAATACCCTTCTCACCCAACCATAAGCCGAAGCCACCCTCCGAGCACCTTAACCTTGACAGAGAATCACTCCAGAAGCAAACCCTAGGCTAGATAGCCAAACAAAGGCTAGTGCACCTTTCCCCAAGGATAGCGCACCAATAAGAGCTGATCAGATAGTCCAAACCCTAGCCAAGAGATATTCCAAGCCAAAACGTAACTGCTAGTTGCAGTTGTTGCACCGACAACTCTCCTCAAACCTGCGCACAAAACTGGGCACTACAGTGCGCACAAGTTGTTGCTCTGCAATTCTAAGACTGACTACCAGAATGGGAACTGGCCTCCTATATTTATACTAATTTTGGCTAACTGCCTGGGCCGACTTCTCATTCTAGGTATCTATTTATTCAGTATATATTATTATTTATGGCCGACTTCTTCTCTTGGAGGCTAATAACCTAATATAAATTATATTCTTGAGTCGACAAGTATTCTAGGGTTATTAGCCAACTCATTAGGGTTTCTTCTTTCTTCCCGGAGTATTCTATCCTCGTCAGGTTTACATGTGGAGGTAAATACCTCCCACAGCTACCATAATATCAACAGAATGATCGGCGACCAGGTGGAATAATGCATTTGGTGAAATGGTGACTGGGAAAGCGTGGATGCCAACATGCGGGAGATGAGGTGTAAAGGAGCAAGGGTGATGTGGCTTGGGGAGAAGACATGGAGGCAGAGGTGTGTGAGTGGTCAGGGGGGACACGACAATATGACAAAGGTGACATGGAGAAAAAGTGGAAGATACATGTTGGGAGGTGAGAGGGGAGATGTGACAGTGGGCAGGAGATAGGCCCGCGAGTGATGTGAGTAGAGGACAGGTGGCAGCAGGAGAGAAGGCGGTATTAGGAAGTTGTAAGGAAGTTAGCTCGGAGGGGGGGG
>JASDQU010101865.1:178344-188664 GCA_032191745.1 Picea mariana
GGAGGTAATGTAGATAATTCAAGCTCAAGTGATGTATGTTAGAACTAGAAGTCACCCTCAGATTGCATCGAAGGTGAGCCCAACACCCATCATTTTTTATGTCACAATGAATAATTTTTAAGAGGTCGAATGGTCACAGACTCAAGATAATATCGTTTTAAATCAGAAAATTGGACCAACTTGCATAGGCAGGTGAGGTCTTGATTAACTTCAGTCAATAATTTGCAGTAAGGTTGAGTAGGAGGAAGAACTGGTGAGGAGAATGTAGAGTTCTGCTATGGACATCAGTTCTTCCAGCAGCCTAAGGAGGAAAAGTTTCAAATACAAGATCCTCTTGGATTCAAAACTTCAGGAGACAGGAGAACGTTAATGAAAACATTGTAATCAAACATACATTACAATACAATCAAAACAATCCATGTGAATTCTTCTATCATGGACACTTCAATATCAGAGGAAAATAGGATGAAGAAGAAAGATGAATTTCATTAAACAAGAAGTCTCAAATCAAATACATAACCAGATAACTAGAGTGTCATAAAAAATTTACAATACAGGAGCCTTGCTTAATCGTCGACCATAATAAAATATTAAAAATGCCTACATATACTCATAACAATTTGCCACCAACAACAGAGGCATGCCCGAGTATTTTCATTCAAGGCTTTATGTCTGCATATTCCTTGGCAGACTGTGCATGCTGTCTTCTGTCAGACGTGAGCTTCTGTCAGACGCAATCGTGTTTCAGAAGAGACCTATAGAGAAACAAACTTGATGACAGTCCCTTTGGGATTTCCATTTATGGGAGGAGACGATGTCTCACTCATCGTCCCTGACTTCATTAACTATCCGCATCGGGATCAGGATAGGCGGAGTCAACGTGACACCTGTCACTTTGTTGAGATATTGTAGGGAATGTTGGAAGGCTGACATGGATGGTGACGATGAGGAGTTGGCTTGACGATGGACACAAACTAGCATGGAACAACGAATGATCGACGACAACATGGAATGATGCGGTTGGCGAAACGGTGACTAGGAAAGCATGGATGCCAACATGCGGGAGATGAAGTGTAAAAGAGCGAGGGTGATGTGGCGATGTGGAGGCAGAGGGGTGTGAGTGGTCAGGGGGGACACGACAACATGACGAAGGTGACATGGAGGGGAAGTGGAAGATACATGTTGGGAGGTGAGAGGGGAGATGTGACAGTGGGTAGGGGACAAGCACACGAGTGATGTGAGTGGAGGACAGGTGGTGGAAGGAGAGAAGGTGGTATCGGAAAGTGGTAAGGAGGTTAGCTCAGAGGGGGGGGGTTGTGGGGGCCTAAGTTGATGAGGCGTTGACACATCAGTGGGTGGCCTGCACCAGAAAACCACCTGCTCGAACCCCCCCTTGTTAAAGGCAGAAGGTCGAGGGGGTCTGATATTTGACGTTGACTGTAGATTTGAGCGCGCTATGCTCAGCTGCCCAGATCTGTGTGCTCCTTAGCACAATGCGTCAATAGGTCAAATCACTCCTCTCGTCCTTGGATAAAACACGTTTTGTGGGTTTTTACCCCGCTTTCCTTCACTTTTTCGCTAAGAGGTCAATTCCTAAGGGAAAACACCCCTTTACAAACATGTGTGCTAACAATGTAGAATATATGGATGTTTCATATGATTGTGAGTTGAATTTATCTACTAACCATGAACCGACTTTCTTTAAAGAAGCCACTTCTCAAGATGAATGGAAAGAAGCCATGCGGAAGGAATATGATGCTCTCATAAAAAAATGGGACATGGAAGTTAGTGGACCCTCAATCTGGAATGAAACTAATTGGTTGCAAGTGGGTATTTAATAAAAAATATAGATCAAATGGCTCACTTGAAAAAAAAAAAAACAAGGCTCATGGAAAAATGATTTGCACAAAAAGAAGGTGTTGATTATGAGGAAACTTTTCCCCCACAAAAAAATGGGCTACCATCTGCACTCTATTTTCCATGACAACACAAAATGGACGGAAAAATCATCAAATGGATGTGAAGACTATTTTCTTGAATGGAGAATTGAAAGATAATGTGTTTATGTCTTAACCAGAAGGCTTTGTTGTGAAGGGACAAGAACATAAGGCATGCAAGCTCATCAAATTCTTGTATGGCTTGAAACAAGCAATACGAGCATCGTATTAAAAATTAACTGAGCATCTTCTGAAATTAAATTTCAAGCATTTCAATCTTGATGATGCAACTTCGTTTGTCAAGAAAGTTGGAAAAACTATTGTATATATTGTAGTATATGTAGATGATATGTGCATAACAGGGAATAATGAGAACTACATTGCATCCATAAAGAAAGAGTTGAAGAAAGGATTCAAAAATGACATATTTCGGACATCTTCACTACTATTTGAGCATTGAAGTGATAAAAAATCCAAAATACATATTCATCTCCCAAAATAAGTACATTGGATAACTTTTGAACAAGTTTGGCATGGCTGAGTGCAATCTTGTTTCTACTCCAATGAAACAAAATTTGAAACTCACATCAAAATAAAGGAATGAATTTGAGGATGTAACAAAGTATAGACAGCTTGTGGGAAGTCTTATCTATATTACTACCACGAGACCTGCCATTTCATTTGTTTTTGGTATTCTTTCTAGGTTCATGCAAAATCCTTGTGAAGGACATTGGTCTGCTGGAAAAAGAGCTCTGAAATACTTGAAATGAACTCAAGATTTTGGACTCGGGTACTCTAAGGTAGATGACTTCAACCTGATCGGATATTTTGATTTAGACTTTGATTGAGATAAGAAAAATGGAGTGTCAACTTTAGGTTATCTCATGAGTCTTGGATCAACAGTTGTCTCATGGAGATCACACAAACAATCAGTGCCAATAGAATTCCACAACAGAGGCAGAATATGTGGTAGTTGCAGAAGTGACAAAGGAGATTGTGTGGCTCAGGAAAATACTTGAAGATTTGCAGGAGAAACAAGTAAACTCTACTCCTCTTCTAGTTGATAATACTTTTGCAATCAAGTTGGCCAATAATCTCAAATTCCATGATTGAACCAAGCACATCAACATGAAGTATCACTTGATTCTATATCATGTAGAGGCCAAGACTATTCACTCAAGACATCGTTCCACAAATGAGCAAATTGCAAACATCTTCATTAAAGCACTTGGAAGAGAAAAAATTGAGAAGTTCAGAATGATGCTTGAACTCACACACACCCCTTTGGATTTGAGGGGGGGAATGTTGGACACGTAATCCTTTGTGGTTACATTACTTGTAACTATAATGTAAATATCAAGAGTCATAAGTGATAGGAATGCTCACCCATTAGGGAAGACCAAGACTCATCTGGTTATGTATATATTCATCTATCTAGCTAATGCAAATCATCAAAGTGTGGAGTTACTTTTCTGCCCACCCCTGGCCTGACACTCATATTTGGGGTTGATGAACATAAACAATAAATTAAACTAAAAGACTCATTAGTACCTTCTCAAATTTTTTAATCTCTAATTCATTGATGGATTTTTATTGTGTACCTAAAAATCCTAATTAGGTATTCTAATATATGAATGTGATCTTTTATATGTATGCTCATAATTTTTAATAATGTTCGAGTAATAAGTTTTTATTGGTTCATATTAAAATATTTGTAAAATTGTCGCTTTTATGTAATAAGAGCACAATCACTCTTATTTATGACTTATGTTTTAAGTTATCTTTTATCTTTTTATTGACATAAATATATATTATGAGAAAATGATGGATGTGCAAAGGATTTTTAATTAGAATCCTTCATTCCTTATGAAACTTTTCTAAACTATTAATTTATATATTTGGATCTTACTAAAGGAAATACACCTAATAACATCCCATAACATCCCTTTTTAAGTTTGAATTTTTTAACAATTAACTTAACCACCTAATCCCCAAAGATAAAAATGGTTGACTAAACATATGTACATTATAGAGATGAAAAATTGCATCCCTCTATGAAGCTTCAAAATATAGAAAAAAAGAAATTGGAGAAAGTGGTTTGAGTCAACTCATTAATAAGGAAGACAAATTAGCCCCAAATAAACTTTGTGGGAGATACCAAAAGGATAAATATTCTAGAGGTAAGAGTAAAAATGTTAATGGATAAAATATGGAGATATGAACTTAATTTTTTGGGGGCCCATAAAACCACACACAAAAAAACCCTAAAATAAAATTTAAAAGATCTTTCAAAATAATTTAACTTTGTAATTGAAGTCTACACTGAAACATGTAGGGAAGTAGAATATTTTTTCAAATATCTAGTAACTAACATGTAAGGAAGTAGAATATTTTTCCAAATATCTAGTAACTAATTTTGGTAACCATATTTTTAACAACCAAATATATGTATTGATTAACATTTTAAATAAATAATTTAAATAAAAATATGACCATAAAATATATCATCCTTAAAAAGTGAATAAGCATAGCAAGAGTTTAAAAAAACAAAACAAATAATTAAGAGTGCATGGACTCCCTACTAATTTCTATAATAAATGTAAAATTTGTAATACATCAAAATTAGGTATCCATATATGTAACATAAAAAACAATTATGATTGCATCATAAAGTTAATTTTTTTCTATTACATTTACCCCATTAATAATACAAGTACAAGTAGTTAGATGTTACAAAGTTTCAAATCAAAGTGTTTAATGAGAATAGATGCATTTAAGTACATTTACCCCAAATCAAAGTGCCTAATGACATGAACATATATGCATTTAAGTACAATGACATGAAAATATATGCATTTAAGTACATTTACCCCAGTAATACAAGTAGTTAGATGTTACAAAGTTTCAAATCAAAGTGCCTAATGTCTAGATGTTACAAAGTTTCAAATCAAAGTGCCGAATGACATGACAGTATATGCATTCAAGTAGTTGGAAAAAAAAAATTGGGTTAGAAATAAGTAATACACTATACCTTGAATGCAAATAAATTTCTTATTTTGGAAAGAGGGTGGTTCCAATGCGAAAGTATCTCGACAAATATTGGTATCTATATTTATAAATAGATAGTGCAAGAACGTCGGGTTACGGGTAAAGGAAGCGTGGAAGCGCCTGTAGACTTGTGATATACAGGCTTCCTTTCTTATAAATAGCGCATTCCGACAAAGGATAGGTATCTATGTGGGGGTGGATAACTAGTTTCATTTCAATTTATTCTTTCTTCACAATTAAATAATGTATTCATTGTCTCCTCTAATTTAGTGTGCAATGTAATATAGTCTGGTACCATTTTAAGTGTTTTTAAGTGATTGTGTTGATAGAATTATTTTTACTAAATGAGTTTTATTTGTTTGAAATTTGGTTAGAAATTGTCAAATCAGTAAATTTGAGTGATTATTTTTGTATAATCCAAATACTTTAAGGTTTTTTAACATGCTGAATACAATCTATTAAAAATGGATTTTAAACAACAAAAAAATAGTAATTTCATACAAATTTATATCGCCAGATTCTTTTAAAATAACGTATATCGTATTATATGAAAGACAATCCTGGATCAAAAGAGGAAGATGATCTCAAGCATATTAACGCCATGATCTATGGCATAATCCAAGAATTAAATTGGGAATTTCTCAGACCCGACACCATTATTCTCATGCCTGCGAGGAAACATGCTTTTGACATAACCGGAGCTCCCCGCCACCTCTACATATACCGGGATGGCTTCAGCGTTGCCAACAAGGAAACAAAAACTTTGGTCCAGAAAACACTTCTTGAAGCTCTGATTTTGTATTAAAACTTAGTCTCTCTCTGTGTCTCTGTGTAATTGTATGGCGTTGCTATGATTATAAAGTTGAAGGTAACTAAGTTAGTTATATATTAAAGTTGTCATTTTTGGTGATGGTGATGATGATTAACTTTCACTAAGATCCAATGGACTTTAAGAGGATAAGTGATTACTTGCGATTTTTTAGAATTTTGTTTCTATGCTTGAAAAACATTAAGAGAAGCTTTCCAAGATCACCATACTTTTTCTTGAGTTAAGAGGTTAGGAAGGTTGGTAGTATGACAAATATTTTGAAAATGAGATCTAATACAGGTATAGGCTGGAGAATCTAAGAGAAAATGCGTTTTAGGAATTGCCCAACACCCAGTTTCACTATGGAGCTAGTGAGAATTTGTTCTTATCTTAGCAATCTTTATTTTTTTCTTAATTTTCTTTTTTCCTCTAACTCTTTATCTCACCACATTTTCTCCTTAAATTTTGATTTGACTGTTTTTTTAATAGTATCTTTATTCTGCAAAATGGTGTCTTCCATGATTCCCCTAGACCGGACATCTTTATGCCATCCTCGGTTGAGTCGATGGTGGTTACGACTCGATTTTGAAGCAATTTTACGAGTGGTTATGACTCGATTTTGAAGGAATTTTAGGAAGCCTCTTGTCTTCCATGTTGTTTAACTTGTTCTTATACATTAGGTATCTAGTCATAGCCATGATCTCAATGGGGGAGATGATTGTTTCTAAGAGGAGGATGGGATATGACGTATTTCCTTTAATTTTGAGATTATAGGTTATAAAATTCTTTTGTATTTGCTCTATCTTTCTCCAGGATTCACAAGACATACTACAGCCCTAGACTTCACATCCATAAAGAATAACAGGTGTAACAAGAGTCTCAAAGAGGAGTTTCTTCTTATCCCAACTTTAAAGATCAACTGATTTACAATTGTTTTCAAGCCCATAATAAGTTTTTCATCCCCCATTAATCCTTTTCTCAATGCTATAATTCCAATTGAGCTTGTGGTGAATATCAATTCCAAGATATTTGTATGAAGTCACTTCCTCCAAGTTGTTGTTTTCATATACTAAAGTATCAAAAGTGATCTTACTAGATTTAATAATCATGATCTTAGTCTTATTTTGATCATGATCTTAAGATTAAATAAAATAAAATAATTTTTAAAAATTGTAATTTTTTTATAATATAAAAAATTATCTTCACAATGAAATAAAAATACTTATAAAAATAAATAAAAACCTAATCACAAACTCACATCGGGTTGTAAACCAAATCTACATGATAAAAATACTTATAAAAATAAAACATGAGGTGGGGTTGTAATCTACATGGCGTTGTAAACAAAAACCTATAACTTTTTGAAAATGTTTTAAATTTATTGAATTTATATAACACAAGAAAAATATCATTTATATATAATGTTTAATTTATAATTTTTTAAATTTAAAAATATTTTAAATTTATTAGAATTATTTAAAATAAATAAACATATTATTATAATTTAAAATGTTTAACTTAGAATTTATTAAATTTATTAAAAAATTATATTTTTTAAAATATTAAATTATTCAATTTAAGATATTATTTTTTTATTTTGAAATTAAATATCTAATTAAATTTATCATGTATATTAAAACTTAATTCTAAACAAAATAGTCATGTGAATTAAGTAGATATTAAAAGAATTAAAATAAATAAATAAATTCACAAAGGTGGAATTCAAATCTCAAAATAAATGTAATAAAAACAATTTTTTATACAAAATAAATATTAAAAAATAAAAAAATAAAGATAAACTTTTATATATGATTCATATCACAATTAAAATAAATGGTAAAAACACATTCAATAGGTTCTCTTTTAACCGTTTTTATGATTTAGGTGAGAATAATAAATGTTTAACTATTTTTATGATTTAGGAGAGAATTGTAAATGTTAACTAATAGGTGAGATTTTATAATAAAAAAATTATTTATGAAATTATTTATACTTATTTCAATATTTTTATGATTTAGGTGATGATAAATAAATGGTAAAAACACATTCAATAGATTTTTTTTTAATTATTTTTTTTAACCGTTTTTATGATTTAGGTGAGAATAGTAAATGTTTAACTATTTTTATGATTTAGGCCAGAATTGTAAATGTTAATTAATAGGTGAGATTTTATAATAAAAAAATGATTTATAAAATTATTTTTACTTATTTCAATATTTGTATGATTTAGATGATGATAAATAAATAGTAAAAACACATTCAATAGATTCTCTTTTAACTATTTTTATGATTTAGGTGAGAATAGTGAACGTTAATAATTAGGTTAGATTTTATTAAAAAGAAAATTGATTTATGAAATGATTTTTATTTATTTCAATATTTTGATGATTTAGGTGAGAATAGTAAATGTTGTGAGATTTTATAATAAAAAAAGTGTATGAAATTATTTTTATTTATTTATTTAGATTAGTAATGTCTCATCACTCAATATATTAAAGTAATAGAGTTAATTGTTGAGTTTACGGGGTATTGATAATAGTAGGGATTATGGGAGAGTAAAACCCTAGCTCTGCATGCGTCGACTCCCTCCTATAGATGGATCCGCCGCACCCAAGGTCGTTGTGTTGCACCAAGCCGACGCCATTGATCTCACAAAATGAACCCAGAAGGGGGGGGGCAACCCCCCTCCTACAACGACGTAGCTGCAAATGACAGAGAAGGATTGCGAGTGAAGTGACCTGCCTTTGAACCGCTGCCTCACCTGCGAGATCAACTCTTAGCCAAGGAACAGGGGTTCAGTAAAGAAATGGAATTTGAGCCAAGCACGTATCATCTAAAGGCATCCCACAGATAGGAACTAGGAAAATGCATTCCCCAGTAGGACAAACCACCAAGGTACACCATTAGTTCAACCATGGTTGGGGAACACACCTAGTTCATGAGGGATCATGCTCTCATCAATAATTTTATGGGCCTATGGCCTTCCAAAAGAGACCTCATGAGATGGATCAAAGACTGGTGGAACCCCAAGGGAGATTACGAAGTGCAGCTCAGTTCAAAGGGGTTTTTCAAGATCATCCTCTAGAGTTTGGAAGACAAGGATAGGATTTTTGACAATGGGCCATACTTCTACAACTCCACTGGGATATTCCTTAGGTTCTAGACGGACTATTTCATCCCAGAGAAAGAATACTTCACCATGGAAACGTTATGGATAAGACTATATTCTCTATCGTAGGAATTCTGGTTGGAAGAAATCCTCATGGGAATAGGGAACACAGTGGGAAGATACGTGAAATCATTTGAGACCACAAAGAAGAGGAAACACACTTCCTACACTCGAATATGCGTTTACATGGACATATTGAAGGCTCTACCAGGCTCAGTAACCCTAGAATATTAGGATGAAGACTGAAATCAAACAATGGACTATGAGCATATTCCTTTCCGCTGCATAAAATGCCATGAGCACGGTCACCTCTTCCATGACTGTCCCTTGAATGCCCAAAACCCAAAAGCATGGGAAGGGAAGCAAAAGGATGGTTATACTACAATTACATGTAGGAAAAAACAACCCCCCAGAAAACAAAATCAAGAAAGCACTCAGAAGGTCCCCACCAGAAACTCATTCGACATTCTCAACCAAGTCCTAGAGGAAGAGGAGGTAGGAAATTTACACAAAAAATACAACCAGGACAAGGAAAAGGGAAAATCCAAGCATCAAATGAAACCAACCAAAGAACACCATCAATAAACAAACCCAACAACCCAACAAAATGTGGACAAGCCAGAGGATGGGGGGGATACTTTAATGGAACTAGATGAACAAGATCTGGCAGATATAGATCTAGAAAAACTAGAGGAGGCCTTCAAAAGAAAGGAACTGCAAAACATTCCAGTAGAACAACTCAAAAATGTGCATAAAGTTTTCATCGACTCTACCGTAGGATCCACCTCAATATTAGGGATCTCCTTAGACCCAGCCTCTGAGMTCAAACGTACCTCCCGTGAAAGAAAGCGTCGAGGTCGCAAATTTGCACATCAACTCATCAAGGAAGTAGGGAACTACATGCTCAACTCAGGGAATATCTAGAGACTCACGGAAGGGTATCTCAATCCACCCCACAACTCATCATGATGAAGATCATAACATGGAATATAAGAGGGATTAATGGAAGATACAAACAAAGGAATCTTCGAGACAACATTCGTGTAGAGAATTTGGAAATTCTCCTTTTACAGGAAACAAAATGTGTTGGGGATGAAGTGGAGGACATATTCTAGCGTTGTTGGAGGACCTATAACTCCACTCATACATACTCAAATGGGGTCACGGGGGGCCTGGTAATCTCATGGAACACGACTAAAGTCATCATAGACCAACCCTTTTCCACAGTGGCCACGCCTACAACTCACTTCAAAGTAATAGAATCTAACAAAGAAGGGATGATTACAAATGCTTATGGGCCCCAAAGTTCTCAAGACAAAGATCTGTTCATGGGAAGAATAGCCACTATAATTTTGTTG
>JASDQU010101865.1:207752-221481 GCA_032191745.1 Picea mariana
TTTTCACATCCTAGATAATCTCCTTGTTGTTTCCTATCAGCAACATGTCATCCACATATAAGACCAAATAAATCAAATGATCACCAATTAATTTAAAATACACACAGTGATCTTCTTTGCTTCTTGTGAACCCAAGTCCCAACATATAAGTACCAAATTTTTTATACACATTCTTGGCGATTGTTTTAAACCATAAAGGGACTTTTTCAGCTTGCATACCAACTCCTTCTTTGCCTTCACAGCATAACCTTTTGGTTGCTTCATATATATTTATTCTTCCAGATCCCCATGTAGGAATGTTGTCTTCACATCTATTTGTTCTATTTCAAAATCAAATGCAGCAACAATAGATAACAGAAATCTTATGGAGGTTAACTTGGCAACAGGAGAAAAAATCTCACCAAAATCAATTCTCTTAACCTAGGAATAACCCTTTGCTACTAACCGAGCTTTGTATTTCTCCACTTTTCCCTCTATATTCAACTTGTTTTTAAATACCCATTTTTTGCCAATGGGCTTTCTTCCAGTTAGCAACTCCACTAGATCCCAAGCCTCATTCTTATCCAAAGATGTCATTTCTTCGTCCATGGCCCTTTTCCAGAGATTTTCATCCTCTGAATCCACTGCCTCCCTGACAGTTCTAGGATCATCATCTGTAATAGACAAAGAAAAATATGAATGGAAATCAGATGGACTATCCCTTTTCAGTAGCCTTCTTTCTCGATCCGATCTCCTCAATACTGGAGTATGAGGATCTTCGTCTTTTGATTCATGTTCTTCTATAGACTCTCATTCATCATCATTTAAATCAAACTCTATCTTCTCTGGTTCTTCCTTACTTGGTAAGACTTCATGTTTAACAACATCCTTCATTTCTCTAAATACCACATCTCGGCTATACACTACCTTCCTAGTTTATGGGTTCCAAAACATATAACCTTTGAGACCATCTTTATATCCAATAAAGATACAATTTTTAGCCTTCTTATCCAACTTACTCTTGTTTTCCTTTGGAACATGAACATATGAATCGCAGCCAAAAACCTTGAGATGTGTGAGAGAAGGTTCATTACCAGTCCATACCTCTTGTGGAGTCTTGTCGTCCAACGTTGATGAGGGTGATCTGTTGACCAGGTAACATGCAGTACCCATTGTCTTTGCACCTTGTTTTTTCCATCAGCATCATATTCATCCTTTCTGCAACTCCATTATGTTGAGGTGTATATGGAGTAGTCTTCTGCCTTGCTATATCGCACTTCTTAAAGAATTCTTGAAATTCATTTCCGCAGAACTCTCTACCATTATCTGTCCTCAACACCTTAATTATTTTCTCTATTTGATTCTCAACAAGAGACTTAAACTCTTTAAACCTGTCAAAGACTTCAAATTTATTCCTGAGGAAATACATCAAAGTATTCCTCAAGAATTCGTCTATAAATGAGACATAGTACACAGTTTTTCCCAATGATGGGACCGACACAGGTCTAAAAACATCATTGTGAACTAGCTGTAAAATTCCTTCTGCCCTCGTTGCACTAGAGGGGAATCTTACCCGATTATGCTTCCCATATAGACAATGTTCATAGAAATCAAAATCCAGAGAGAAATTAGACATACCTTCAACCATACCTTTACCGTGTAGTAGTCGAAGACCCTTCTCTTTGATATGCCCCAGTCTTTCATGCCACAGCATAACCTTTTCTCTAGAGACTGTAGGAGTTCTTTCTTCTTCAACTCCAATATCAGGAACAATGGAACTATTACGCCCATAAATAATAGTGCTTCCTTCCAGCTTATACAGAGTTCCAAACTGAACTCCCCTCGACAACACCATTGCTCCTTGAACCATCATGCGGGTTTCCTTTTCAAATATTGTTTTACCCCTGCATCGTCCATTTTACTTACAGAAATCAAATTTCTGGCCAAACCTGGGATGTGCAGAACACCAGGCAATGTTCTAATCCTTCCATCTATGACCCTCAACTTGACCCTTCCTCTTCCTATGATTTTGGTTTTCAAATCATTACCTAAGAAAACATTACCTCCATCATACCTTTCATATTCGCAGAACCACTCCCTATGGGGAGTCATATGAAAGGATGCACCAGAGTCAACCAACCATGCCTCATGATATGCATGTGTGCTTGAAGAAGCCAAGTACACATCCCCTCCTTCTTCCTTGGAGTTATTTTCTTCTGTAGAAGAAGATTCTTCAGATCCCTTATTTTTCTCAACTTTGGATCTACATTGTTTTTTATAGTGCCTTTCTTTTCCACATCTCCAACATACCCTTACAAACTTTCCAGGAGATTTAGATCTACCCTTAGACTTAAATCTCCCACTTGAGAAATTAGATCTATTTATTTCCTGGGAACATCCTCTTGCAAATAATGCATCTGTGTTATGTCCTTCCATATTCTTTCGTCTCATCTCCTCTGAAAACAAGGATGAGACCACTTCTTCAAACTTCAAGGAAGTTGTATTACTACCTATATTGGCCACAACCAGACTATCCCACGAGTTTGGTAAAGAACACAACAAACTGATACATTTATCTTCATTTGAAATTTTAATCTCAACAGATACTAATTGACTTACCACAGTATTGAAGGTATTCAAATGCTCTGCCACCAAGTCTCCATCTCTCATCCTCAGGTTATACAGATTCTTTCTCAGGAATAGTTTATTTACCAGGGACTTAGACTAATACAACTTCCCCAACTTTTCCCATAAATCCTTGGTTGTAGCTTCCACTGACACATTCAGTAATACTGAATCGGAGAGACACAATCAGATTGTGCTCTTTGCCTTCTGATCCAACTTTTTCCAGTCATCTACAGAAGTTCCTGTAGGTGCAATACCTAGATCTACCACGATCCACTGATCTTTGTCCACCAACAGATCTTCCATCTTGAGCTTCCACAACTCAAAATTTTTCCCATTAAACTTCGCGATCTCCATCTTCAAATTTCTTACCATTTCTTTTCACCTAAAAAAGCAATACAGCGGATATCCCACTGTAACAAAGCTTATCACAGTCCCGAGCCAAACCCTTCACCACAAAGGCATCCCCCTGAAGCCAATAAAGCTCTGATACCAAATGTAAATTCTAACCTTGTACAATATCTACTGCAAATAGATATTCAGTAAAGGAACAAAAAAGATACAATGGAAAATACAAACATTACACAGAGATTTTTCCCCTGGAAACCCAAACCGGGAAAACCAGCATATTCTATATTATTCATCATGTTATAATGTTTACAATACAAAATACATATAGGAGCCAGTGGCATCCAAAACCCTAACCCAATGACCTGGATTAGTCCAAAACCCTAATTCCTTAACCAAAAATAGAAAACCATCAGCAAAGAAACCATGTGCTAAAAAACCACCTAAATATAATGCGGTCCCGAGGCAGAAAAAATGTGGTCCCGATGCAGAATATAACACATACCCAACAGAGGAGACTACGGCAGGAGAATTTGTTGATAAATATAAAGAAGTCCCCTTTTATGAAGACATAATTCATTTACTTGGGTTTTGTGATCTCTTCTAATGAACTGAAGATGGATCCAGAGAAGGTAAAAGCAATCAAACAATGGTTGTCACTGAAGAGCATGTTCGAGGTAAGGAGCTTCCATGGATTAGCAAGCTTCTACAGGAAGTTCATCAAAGACTTCAGTGGAATTTGTGAACCAAGGATGGATACAGTGAAGAAGAAGCACAAGTATTTTAAATGGACAGAGGAAGCCGAGAGGAGCTTCAATATACTAAAGGAGAAAATAACAGAATGACCAATGTTGGTCTTGCCAAATTTTGAGAAGACATTTCAGATGAGATGTGATGCAAGTGGAGTTGCAATTGGAGCAGTTTTGAGCCAGGATAATAGACTTGTTGCCTATTTCAGTGAGAATTTGAATGAGACCAAGAGAAAATACTCCACGTATAATAAATAATTCTATGCCATAATTCAAGCCTTGAAGAAGTGGAGACATTACCTTGTCCAAATGGAATTTGTCTTGTATAGTGATAATCAAGCTTTACAATTCATAACCAAAGAAGAAAAATTGAATCAGAGGCATGTGAAATGGATTGAATTTATGCAGAATTTTACTTTTTTCATAAAACATGTTGTTGGGAATGTTAATAAGGTTGCTGATGCATTAAGCAGGAGATGTTTGATTCTGCAGGAATTTCAGGTGAAGACCTTGGGGTTTGAACACCTTAAGGACATGTATTGTGATGATATAAATTTCAAGGAAGCATATGAAGCATGTGAAAATCCTGTGCTGAGAGACCGAAGCCAGTGGACAGAGTATATGATTCAAGAGGGATTGTTGTTCAAGGGAAATCAGTTGTGCATATCAAAATGCTCAATGAGGGATAACCTTCTGAAGGAAAAACATAGTGGAGGATTGGCTGGACATTTCGGCCATGATAAAACATTTGCATAGTTGAGAAGTTCATACTATTGGTCAGGTATCAGAACAGAAGTGATAAATTTTGTGAACAAATGTAGAATCTACCAACATGCAAAAGGAAAAAGACAAAACACTGGATTGTATCAACCATTTTCAATACTAGAGAGGCCTTGGGATGCAATAAGCATGGATTTTGTGTTGGGACTGCCAAGAACGCAAAAAGGATTTGATTCCATATTTGTGGTGGCGGATAGATTTTCAAAGATGGCACACTTTATCCCATGCCAGAAGACTAGTGATGCAACGCATGTTGCAAATCTGTTTTTCAAGGAAGTTGTAAGACTTCACGGCCTAACCAGAAGCATTGTCTCGGACAAAGACACAAAATTTGTTGGTCACTTTTGGAGAACACTGTGGAAGAAGTTGGGGACATATTTTTCCTTCAACTCAGCTTATCACCCTCATACATATGGATAAACTGAGGTGGTAAACAGAAGTTTGGGAAACTTGTTGAGGAGTCTAGTTACTGAACACCATAACCAGTGGGATCAGATTCTGCCACAAGCAGAATTTGCATACAATGATTCATCAAACAAGAGCACTGGAAAGAGCCCATTCCAAATACTGTATGGAATGCAACCTAGGGGAGTGTCTGAGTTGAGAGACATGGAACAGAGTGATATCACGAGCGCTGAAGCAGAAGATTTTGCTGCAAAATCTCCATAGCCATATCAGAGGACAGCTGCAGAGTTCTAAACAGGAGTACAAGCGCAGAGCCGATCAACACCGCAAAGAACTTCAATTTGAAGTAGGAGATCAGGTTCTGGCACATATTAGGAAAGAAAGGTTCCCTAGGGGAACATATAACAAGTTAAAGATGAAGAAGATAGGGCCATGTAATATCTTGAGGAAGTTTGATGCAAACACCTATGAGATTGAGCTGCCAGATGATGTGGGCATATCGCCCATATTCAATGTTTTAGACATGTATCCTTACAGGAAAGATGACACCGAGGGATCAGAAGATCAAGAGAAGATTCAGTGAGAGAAACAAATGTCTGTAGCAGAAAAATCACAGATGGAGAAGATCGTTGATCAGAAGATCGACAAAAAGACCAGGAGGAAGACCTAATTTGAATATCTAGTCAAGTGGAAGGGACACCCAATAGAAGATGTCAGTTGGGAAAATGAAGTTGTTATACAGAAGCATGGAAATTCGGTGCAGGAGCTCATGGACAGGAGTCCATGAATTTTTGTCAAGGGGAGTATGATGCAGGAGCATCGCTAGCAAGAACGCGGAGCAGGACCTATCAACGTCTGGAATTCTGTACGGAATCTCAACGCTGGCAGTTGCAACAGACATTTTGAAGTACGCCTTAACTCGGAGCCAGAAAAATATTTTGACGCACGCTTGAGCAATCACGAGCGAAGTGGGAGCTTCCACTCCGGCTCTAAAATGCGACTAGACTAGGATAGCCATCAAGATAGATTGTGATGTAGACAAGTAGCCAGGGGAAACCCTAAGAGCCTTCTTAGATAAATAGAGGTTTTGTACGCCCAAATGAGGCAGGCTACAGGGTAGATAGTTGCAAGTTAGTAGGAGATTTCTGAGTTTTTTCAGTTTTTGTTTTTTTATTTCAGTTGTAGCCATTTCCACTTATGAATATAATAGAGGAAAATTGACCCAATGCATGGTGTGGGCACTGCTTGTAATTCCCTGTTATTGTGTTTTCATGAATGAATGAATAAATTTCGTTATGAGTAGATGGAACTGTGAATGTTAGGATAAGTTTCAATTGTTTCTCTTTTGTCGAGTGGTGCAAGGTGTGCACATAGAACGCAATGAGTGCATTAACGGGATCTGTTTCGATTCTGAAGCTCAGAAGAGATAGTACGAAAATTTTCCTTTGCAAGGAGTAAAAAGTGACTGGTGCAAGGCATGCACAGTCGTCTGCAAGAATTTGAACTTTGCGTAAAGATCTAGTGCAAGGAGTGCACAGATCCGAGATTCGACTAAGTGTCGAAGGGACTTTGCAAGAAGTCGAAGAACCAGAAAATGAGAACGTCAGGAGGGCGAGAGGAATTTCTCTTCGATAAATCCTCTGGATCTAAGTTATCGAAATCCCTGAAACGTAAGGAGTGCGTGGGAAGTTGAAGTCTTCACAAGACCAAGCTCGGGAGGAATAACACTTTTCATAAGTGTTAACGAGATCCAAAAAACAGACTCACGAGAAGGACTAAGGTCGAATCCTTTGAATCTTTCAAAAATCTTCTAAGTCTGAAGAAATCATGAGCTTAGAGGGAAAGATCTGGACCGTCTGGTCAGCGTCTAGACAATGAGGAGCAAGCGCAGAGGGAGAAAGATCTCAGTCATTCGGTGTGAGCGCAAAAGAATCGTAATCACCTGATCAAGGTAAAGTGCACTAACGATAAGCCCTGAAAGTATACAGGAGGAGTGGGGTTACGAAAGTCCTAAAATCATCGGAACCGTCCATCAAGGTGGGGCACGTGGCGAGAGATCAGCGTTCCGCTGACTCGTGACTCAGAGAAGTCAAGGGCAGAGTTATAAGAACTCGTGAATCGCAAAATCGTGATTTGATCATAGTCATTGATCGGAGGAGGGAGTTGAACCGTAGAGTTGGTCTTGTCGGGAGTTCGCAAATCGAGAAATCAAAAGTAGGAGTTCTGGGAACTCGCGAAATCCAAGTTCACGATTTGATCTGAGCCATCGAATCAAAGAGAGATCTAGACCGTTGGTTTCCCAGGGAGATATCGGGAATTCGGACCTCGGGAGGACAGAGGTGAATCCCATCGAGAGTTCCCAATACGCGAAATCGCGATGCACTCGGAAGATTGGCCCATGGTCATAGCGAAGGGGCACATCAGTGAAGGAGAATAGAGGGGCTAGCACGCGCTAAGCTCCTGTCGGGATTTCGGAGGTCGGGAGAGTCGAGGTGACTCACATGCAAAGACTCGATACACAAATTCATGATGCACCTTTTGATCATGCGAGGGGTCACAGTCGTGGTCACGTAAAGAAAAGGGCTTAGCTGGAGAAAATCTAGCGTCCGTTTGGTGTTGAGGTTCGAACAACGCTCAGGAGAGGCCCCGCGGGTCTCATACTACCTGTGTCTTTGGAGAAAGGACCTGTGTAAGTGGGTTTGGGGTCTAGCAAAGGCCTGGAGAGTCAATCAGACTCAGTTTCTTGATCGATCCTAGATTGGGAGGTCACGCAGCCCTTAGGAGAGAAAGGGGGTCTGCACCAACTGGTGGAGACCAAGTAGTAGGAATTAGCTTTGTGCCTGTTAATATGTTCGGCTCCTACCAAACTGCACCAAGTAATTGGATATCTCAATCAACTTCAATTTACTCAAGTAATATGTGGAGTCTAAACACCTCCCTGAAAATTATCTCTGTCACCTGTGGTGAATCATACAGAGCCCTCATAATCCCCTCCCTAAGTGTGGACTTAGGGACTACATGTGTGAAACCTTCAATAATGGATAAGGCCATCCACCACTCTGTCAATTCAAATCTTTGTGAACTGATCCAATACAATCTAGATATGTGCCCTAACCACATAGCCCAAATGAAATAACTCTGACATGGCTATAATCCTACCTGCCTCACCTAACTGACTCATGTGAACCCTCCATGTATTGTTGAATATATTGTTGGAATAAAAAATCAACACTAGATGCCATTGCCACTGCATGCAATATTGCGAAATGTCGGGTACTTTGGTCAACCTAAATGGTATGACCAAAGACTCAAAGTAATATCTGAGAGCGATCTCACAGGTGTCCTGCTCTTTGTCCTTGCCCTAGTTATATCCCACTCAAAGATAAATCTCTGAGGCATATACCTCTCCATGAGGCTCGTCCATCCACTCATCGATCCTTGGTGAACCAAACTCAATGATATGTCTAAAGTCTCTGTCAAGAGGTTTCCCCAGGGGAAACATCCCAAAACCCCACTACATACCATCGTACACCTCTTAATGTTGTTGTATCCCACTGCACACCACCATAGCATCATGTGCCATCTTGTATCTTGTATGTGCCACTGTATCAATCACTCTACTAATATCAATTGAACCTGGACCCCATAGTGATGTATCCATATTTGTCCTATACTTAGTTCCCTGATCAACTGGTGCATATACTTCTTTGTTGGCTGGTTCACAAGGAATTTTCTTAACTACCATCTTTGTAGCTAAGCCTTGAGCCAAAAGAAACGACTCATGATTCATGCAATGCAACACAAGTGCACTGTCAAAACCCTATATGTCAAATCTCTCCTCAAATACCTGCAACTCAAAATGCTCCTCTTGCAGGATCATCACAAGAGGCTCCTCCCTCAGATCATGGGTTCCACTCATGCCCTCATGTGTCACTGCTACCAAATATGATGGAGTCTTTGTTGTTGTCAATGATGAAGAGTGTGCCAAACTAAGTTGATAACAAAGCTCCTCAATCTCTCTTTCCTTCTCTTCATCGAACTTAAGAGCAAGGTCCCTATCTATGAACAACTGCAAGTAATCAAATTTCATCCGCTCTAGTGCTTCTTTGATGATGCGTAATTGAGCATTAGTGATCCCATTTGCAACTCCTTTTTGTCTCTCATCCATCTAAGCTTTCCATATAAGATCTTCAATATAATTATGAGTATTGTATGCCCTTATCAACACCTGCACAATCTGCTCCTCCTTGACCAATAATTGGTCCTCCAAACCCTGTCGAGGTACAATCACGTCCTCATCATCATCATCATTATAATTGAGATATGGCATTGAATCATCATCAATCGAAAGTGTTACCACACTTGGAATTCCCTTATCATACATAGTGATATATGTTGGACCCTCAACATCGGCTGATTGGAACAAGTCATCACAATAACCTGCATCTTCTTCTTGTGTTGATTCATCAGAGGTATACCCATCTAATACACTAATACCATCAGCCTTGTCGTATAGTCCTGATGATGTCTCATAGGCTATTGTTTGGTATTCCTCTGTGCACACATCCTCCTCGTGGCTAAATGTGTGCTCCTCCAAAAGGTCAATCTGAGGTCATGTTAAACCTTCCTCGTAAAGTGAAGTTTTTTCTTAACCAACTTCTGCAAATTTGAACCCCTTTTTCTTCTTCTTCCTAGGTAGAAACTTCAACAACTCAGGACTCTCTAACAACGTTGTGAAATTTCTTTGATAATCTTCTAGAATTTTTTGTTAATTCTGACAGGATTGTAATAATTTTATCCAAAGTTCTTGACTTGTCTCCATACTATAAAATTGTGCAGCTTTTCCCGGAAAAACCTTGAAAACCTGTCGAAATTAAAATGATGATAACTTTAGTTCCCGGACTCAATTTCCGCAGATTGTTTTTTTGAAATTGGGTATTTTTCCGAGAGGAATTCAAATACCCAATTTGTTTTGGTAAATTTTGCACAGAAAGTTTCAAATATGAAACTAAAGTGTGCCGCCCTCTTTTTTCCCTAAAAAAATTCAACAAAAAGACCCCTAATTTTTTTTTTTATTTCTTCTCTAGCCAAGGAAAGTGCTCTGATGCAATCACATGTTCGCAAGATCACTAGCTCTGGTACCACTGTAATATCCCCAATAGAATGGGTTGGAATATTATGTCCTTATATGCAATAAATGTTCTTGATGCTCTAATCTAATTGATAAATTTTCACAAACAATTTGCATGCATTCTACTAATAGAAAGTTTCATATATGAGCCTGAAGTGTGTCGCCCTCTTTTTTCCCTAAAAAACATATGCAAAAACACCCCAATTGTTTTCTATTTCTTCTCTAGCCAAGGAAAGTGCTCTGATGCAATCACATGATGGCAAGATCACCAGCTCTAATATCACTATAATATCCCCAATAGAATGGGTTGGATATTGTGTCCTTCTATGCAATAAATGTTATTGATGCTCTAATCTGGTTGACAAACTTTCACAAACAGTTTGCATGCATTCTATTAATAGACATTTTGTCAAACATATTGCATGTAATACAAAATACACCGGAAATATAAGAGACAATAGGTGATATTTTATTATGAAAGAAGATCTGAATACAATGATCCAAAGGTTGTTATGGCAGCTGCAATACATCAATGGAGAACACACAATACAAACCAAAAACTTGGAATCATGTTGTGGCCCCCTCAACATATGAAATCCAACCCTCCAAGTGCCACAACCTCTCCAAGTAGATCACTACAACCCAAAACTAAATAAACCCAAGATGAAGCTCCAATGAAGATCTTGGATGGATCCTCCTCCTTGTCTAGCTAGGGTGGATATTGCACAACCGAAACTAAACTTGCAGTGGAAGGGTTTTTCCCAAAACCCCAACAAAAACGTTGGCTACAAGAGCATTCAATAAGATATCAAATCATAATAATGAGAAGTGAGGGGTTACCCTTCTTTTATACTTTTCCAACCCCTTCTAGATCTTTATTCCATGCCTTCTAGAACTTTCCCCTTTTTGACTAAATCAACTCTTCTAGAATTTTCCCCTTTTTAACGAAATCAAATATAACTCTTATTTCTCCTTCAATTATTATTTAAACATTTAATTCTTAAGTGGTTAATTATTTAATGTCACTTTAAATATATAACCTCCTGTAACTAAATGACATTAAATGGCCCCCTTTGACTCCCTTTTTCTTTATTGACAAGCCACATAACTCCTTTCTACTACAAAATGGGGAAACCCAAAAATTGGGACATGACTGAAGGCAAGGGTAATTGAGGATTAGGAGGAGCCACGAACGGTTCTTGAGGTAGGAGTTTCCTTGGGTTGGAAAAATACTATCAAAGATTTATGGAAGGCTACTCTAAGATCTCTGCACCACTGAGTAACTTGTTGAAGAAGGACAAGGCTTGGAACTAGACAGATAAGTGAAAATTTGTGTTTTGTGAGCTAAAGCGCAAACTTGTTTCAACACCTTTGTTAAAACTACTAGACTTTAAGCAATCGTTTGAGGTTCAAACGAATGCCTTGGACTTCACCATTGGTGGGGTTTTGTCATGGGATGATCACCCAATTGCCTACGAGAGCTGGAAGCTCCAGGACCGTGAGTGAAGGAACCCTATTCATGAGAAGGAGATGACAACGATCATTCATTACTTGTAGGCATGGAGGCATTATTTGTTGGACAAATCATTTTTTGTGAAAGCAGACAATGTGGCAACGAGTTACTTCACCACACAACCGAAGTTGTCACCCAAGCAGGGGCACTGGCAATACTTTCTTACATAATTTGATATGAGCATTGAGTATCGATCGAATAGATTGAACGTTGTTACGAATGCATTGAGCGAGAAGACTCGACTCATAGCCTTAAAGGAGGACAAGTTGCCAACTCCAATGGGCAGTCAAACGCAAGTGTTGACGAATCTGTGAGATAAGATTAAAGAGGGTCTGCTCAAATACCCTACAACCTTGAACCTATGTTACCAGTGTGCAGCGGAGCGTCATTTTCCAAAAATCCTCGGGAGAGGGAGTGTTTGTTATATATGTGTGTGTGTGTGTGTGTGTGTGTGTGTGCCTTGAACATAATGAAGAAAGTAAAAGAGGGAAAGACGTGGAAGTTTTGGATAGGTCATGGGATTTTGTATTTTGATGAACAGATCTACATTTCCAAGTCATCCCACCTCAAGAAGGAACTCATGAAGGAGTGGCACGACTCGCCTTGGGTTGGTCACCCAGGACCATGAAGAACATTGGCACTGTTGGAATGAGGGTCCTATAGAGAGCGAAAGTGACATGATGTAGAGGAGTATGTACATCTTTGTCTTGTATGTCAAAAAGACAAAGAGGATGTTATCTTCTTAGCTCGGGAGGTACTCTGCATGTGTGTCTTATATGTGAAAGTAACCTTATACCTACACTACTAGAACTTGACTTTGTAATGGGTTTTTATAAAATTGTGATAAAGTGGTTCTTTTATTAAAGTGACTTTTTAATAAAGTGTACCTTCTAATATTAAAGTGACTTTATCTCATAAAGTGAACTTATGTTATAAAGTGAAAATGTACTTTAATATTTTAAAGTGATTTATTTTGGATGGAATGAATCATGACCCTTGATCTTGTAAAGGCAAGATTAGATCTTGGCCATTAGATCTAGGGTTAGAGAAGGTAAAGGGTCACTTTCAGATTATAAGAGAATGCATTGGGTAGTGTGCAAGACACATTGAAGAATAGTTTGAGAGAGATTGTTGAGATAGCTTGAGAGAGGAAACAGAGGGAAACAAGGAGGGTGCATTTCCCAAGAGAGATTGGACACAAATCTCAAGAAAGTTTTATATGTGAGAGTGTTGTAACTTGTTGTTAGAGAGGCCGTACTATATGGATCCCTACAGTCCGTACAGTACGTACAATAGGCTGGGAGAGCATGGATTTCAAGGCAACATTGCTGCACGTAAATTGAGGCAACGTTTCTAGTGTTTTTTGTTGGTGAAGAGGACATTTTCTGTTGATATTCGTACAAATTCTATTTGGCACAGATTTCGAGGTGTTGAAAGAGGAAAGGGTCGTACAACTGTACAAATTTTCTTGGCGCATTTTCCAAGGCAAAAAGTTGGGACAATTGGGTGTTGTAAGTTATTTCTATTGGTTTTAAATGTATTTTTGTTATTGATATATCTTTCCTGAAGCTAATAAAATCTCTCTCTCTCATTGGGTTTACCCACATTGGGGTTTTCCCTAGCATTGCCTAAATTTTTTAGTATTTCATGGTTGAATGATTGTTGTTCATTGTGTTTATTACGCTGCAAAATTGCTTAGCAATGTGTATTTTTGCTTAAGGTAATTTCTGAATGTGGGTTTAGACATTTCAGAGTTCATAGAAGACAGTTATCTCTAGGTTGCTAAGTGTATGATATAATTTTTTATAAGTTGATTTTACCATTTAATTTCTACAAAGGACACCAAAATGCAGGTGAGTCCATGGCAGCCTTCACTACTTCCGGAGAGACCTTGGGCAAGCGTCTTGATGGACTTCATTACTGTTGACGGGCGAAACAGTCCATCCGTCAACTGGGAGAGTGGAACCGGTCCGGGGTTGTCTAAATAACCCAAGCCGTTTGGAATGGACCACCCTGGCGAGTTTAACAGATCTGTTGGCCGCTCTAAGGTCTCGTAAGGAAACCAAAGAGAAAATTGATTTGAGATAAATAATCTAAACTAAGGAAACTAGAAACTAATAAAACACACTAAAACAAACTAACTAACTAAATAAAAGAAATCAAACTAAATTAGAGGAAACTAGAAACTAATAAAATAAA
>JASDQU010101865.1:249622-263118 GCA_032191745.1 Picea mariana
AACCTTCCAATTGGTGTTCCCGCGTCTGTTACTTTTCAAAAGTATCATCTGGAGCACCACAGGTACCAAGGAGTTGATGGGATTGACATGGACATTCCCAGTTACACAGAGGCGCATGTTGTTTCAAATACATTTTGCAAAATATTGTGGGTTTTACTTCAGCTCTTTTTCTATGTCTTTAGGCCATTGTTTTTGAATCCCAAGCCTCCTGGCCTTTGGGAGGCCAGCAACTTTTTAGTGCAACTAACCTTTGATGCGACTCTTTTATACTTCTGTGGTTGGAAGTCCTTTGCATACCTTATTTTGGCGACATTTCTGGGTGGGGGTATGCATCCTATGGCTGGGCATTTCATTTCGGAGCATTATGTCTTCCAAAAAGAACAAGAGACTTACTCATACTACGGGCCTTTGAACCTGTTAACATGGAGTGTTGGATACCACAATGAACACCATGACTTTCCAAGGATTCCTGGTAGCARGCTTCATAAAGTGAAGAAGATAGCACCTGAGTTTTATGAAGGATTTAGTTATTATAAATCATGGACACAAGTAATTTACATGTATATTATGGATCGGACTGTTGGGCCTTTCAGCAGGATAAAAAGAAAGACCCATTCAAGTGGACGCGAGAAGAAGGAATAACATTTACTTCCTAACTTCTGTTGCAGTATTCAAGTGGATGTGGGAAGAAGGATTGATGTTTACATCCTACCTTTTGTTGTCGTATTGAAGTGGATGTGAGAAGAAGGATTGACATTTACTTCCCACCTTTTGTTGCAGTGATTCTTTTGATTCTCCTCAATTCATATTAACGACTTGGTTCTCTGGTGCTATGCTATTGGTGTATGTGGTATTTATTTCAATTTCATAATTTGAAGGCAGTAGACTTGTACTTTTCATTTTTGGAGGATAATGACGGTTAGGATTCTTTGGTTGATTCTGGAAGTTTTGTTGTTGATCGACATTGTTCAGATAATTGGTCTTTATTACTGCGTTATGTCAATTGTAGTTCCTTTTTTTTCGATAAATGTTAAAAATTGTTAATTAATAGCTTCAAGTTAGTAAGTATTATGTGTTATGTCAATTGTAGTTCCTTTTATTATCAAATTGTAGTTCCTTTTTGAAGAAAACTGAGGTACTATGAGACTGTCAACTAATGTCTGTCTTTGACTTTGACATTGGCTCTAAGTTTCAATCTTCAAAACTGTCCTTTGTTGTTTTTAGGACAACAAACAGTTTAGTAACTTTCTGCTCATCGTTTTTATTGGTTAAGTGTTCTTTGAGGTGCCCTTGCAAGTGTTTTCGAACTGCTGGTTAGCACATGCAATATATCTCAAAACAAGTAACACTCCTCTAGATCTTAACAACACAAATACACTGATCTACACTCTAAGCATGCATGAAATGAACACAAGTATTTTTGGTCAACATGACCCTGGATAAAACCTCCCGGGGGAAAACCAGTTTGGAATGGAAGTATATATAAGTGGTGTCTAAAGCATGAGATATAACAAGAAATACAATATGATGGAACCTGTATACAAAACAAGCTCCTCTCGAGACTTTCCAAAGGATCCAGGAAGAAATGTGCCCAAGACTAGTGCGCCTCTTCCCCTTGTTGTCAAATCCACTGAAGTGAAGTGCCCCTGACCCTGGATGCTCTGAAGAAGAATCCCTTGCACACAAATGTGCTTTTGTGTGCTACCTTTCCACCGAAACAAACAGATCTGCAATCCTCCAAGTGTAGATCCTCCCTACTAGGTGTACACCCTCCTCATATAGTGCGCCCTTCTCCAAGCAAGTGTGATCACTACATAATGAGGGCCAAAGCCTCCTAGAGCCCTCCATGGAAGGAGGTGCCCTTGCTGCCCTCTCTCAATGCTTCCATCCTCATACTCCCTCTCAAGCTCTCCAAGTGAATGAGCCTCTCAAGCTCTCCAAGTGAGTAAATGAATGAATGAGCCTCTCTTAGCCCCTTGCGCCCTCTTTGAGCAATCCATAAGGAAACCTAAATGTGGATGGATAGGATCATCCCAAGCCATCCCTAATCAATGGTTGAGATCATCCCACAATAATCTCAACTCAAAACCCACTTTGGGTTAAGTTTCCTAAGTTCACTTTATGTCTCCTAATTCACACAAAGTGAATTAATAATCACTTTAGGCTAAAATGACCAAATTTCACTTTTGACTTAAATCTCCTAAGTCAAAGTGAAATTAGACATAAAGTACAATGTACAAGGGTACCAAGATCTCCTTCTTGTGGTTAGAGGTTCAAAACCACAAGGGAACCACTTCCCGAGGTACACCAAAACTCAACACTTTTATTATCAAATGTGAATATTTCTTACGTTATAGCTTCATTTAAGTCAAAGTTATCATGTACGTTTGGCCTTTTTGCCAATGTAGTATCTTTTAGAAACATACACACAGTCACGCCTTTTAGATACACATTTTGTATAGAATATTTTGGAATACAAAGGCATTGTGTCTTTGTAGAAGCCATGGTATTAGTGCCCAATAACAACAAATTATAGAGCTGCACATTAGTGAAATATACAGTAATTGCTTTATTTTGAATTATTATGCAAGTTTTCTTGAAACGAATGCCCAGTTCTTAATAGGCCCTACTGAAAAAAGTTTGGTAATGAGGTCTCTTAGTCACTTTGTGTGGTTAATGTGCTCTCTGCCACATTGGATGGCTAGGCCTTTTGCCATTGAAAGTTATATTATATTAAGATATAAATCAACAAGGTAAAAAAATTACTTCTTGCCCGCGAAAAGGACATGACCAACTGCGAGCATATAACTTGCTTTAAACATCAAATTTTTTCTTCTTCTTTTCAACTCAAAATAACAAAATAGATTAAACCCAAAGATTTGAACTAAAGATGGTTACCAAAGACCCAATGAGAGCTGAACAATCTTAGAATTAGGGTTACAATGTCCATATGGCTCGTCATAGTTGGGGCACCCTTGTTTTAATTAAGCTTTGATTTGCCTTGCGATGCCATTTTATGGGTCAACATTGTATGCGAATCATTGCAAATCACCTTGTGTCATGGACCTAAGAGTCCTGCCAGAAATGTTTTGTTTTTTCACCTCCGGTCGTGTGGTACCACGTCATCTCAGACATGATGGCCTAATCAAACCACATCCTACTACAATTGGACTACGTCTCACTGTTCAAGGTATGCCCATAACTTTTCTTGAACGATACGAGTCAAATCCTACTCGACTTAACTAACTGAGTTAAACCCACCAGGCGCATGTCCAATCATGGCCAAACTCCCAACACTTGGTCAATTAACATAGACAATTCAACATAAGTATAAGATGTACACATTCAACACAAGAGAATGACACGAATTATATATGGTCGGGCGACACCAAGGTGGTGCCTAACACCCTTTATTCAATACACAAAGAATGTTACAATGATACAAGTTACAATGCCACAAGAGGAAAGCGTGGCCACAACTAGTTGCTCATTACAATGTACAAAGAACACTTAGGCGAGTCGCCTTCCAAGACTGCCTCTTCTCCACACGAATCAACCTCTTGCCGCAACTGCGGCCTGCCTCCTACAGGTCATGTTCACAAGTTTGTTTACTTAGCTAACTCGGTGATCTACGATGCTACAACCTTGAGAAACAATCGCGGATCACTTCGTCTTGTGCTTCCTTACTTGTCTATCCATCTATGCCTTCCTCCTCAACTCATCCAAGTCTCCTCATACTTATACGTTCCTTCACCCAACTTGGCAAGGGTTGCGTCGTATGAGATGAACCGAGTCAATTGGTCTGTTCATGCATGTCGGTCCACTTAGCATGCAAAGTCACTTTCCTTGCCTTGTCATTGAGGTTGTTCATGCCCCCAAACGTTTCGTCCACAAGTTGGCTTGTCCACATGTCTAGGTCATTCAATTGGCTGCGATGTTGTTAGTTGCAAGAAATGGGAACGAGTTGCCTTAGGTCTGCATGTCAGGAGTGTGCATCAAGGCACTCCTCATTCTGTATAAAGAAACTCAGATGGTCACCATTCCATCCGTTTGAGCGCTATTTAGCTTTCCATCTTGTTTGTGGTAAGACTCGCCCCCGACATGGCAACACACCCTCTAGGATCTGCAGTAGAGGTCTTACATCCTCCTCCACTAGACTCGTTGCCTTCTCGACAACATTCATCACACAAAGGCTCCAAGGTGTTGCTTCTCAAAGTCTCGCACCTTGTCCTCGTACTATTGCAAAGCCTCCTATCGCTCCCAACTGTTTTCTTCCTCGGGTTGACCCTTCCATTGCACAAAGTACTCATGCCGATGGTTTTTACTAAAGAATAAGGCTTCATGGGTGAGTACCTTTTCCACCACCAATTCGGGTTTCTTTGCAATCGAGGCAGGGGCTTGAGACGATGCTTCCTGGTTCTTTTTGTCTCCATCAACTCGACACGTCACACGGATTTAATTGACTAACATGGAAGACGAGATGATGGGTTTTCATGTGTAGTGATAGCTCCAATCTATAGGTAACCTCATCGATCTTCTCAAGGACTTTGAGCGGTCCATCAAACCTTTGCACCAAGGCACTTGCCATGTCGGTTGGTGGCTTGAACTTCTCTTTTCCCAATTTGAGCAAGACCAAAGCACCCATTTTGGAGTCTACTTCTTGCTTGTGATGATCTGCCCATTGCTTCATTCGATCTGTCGCATCGGTCAAGCGAATGTGGGCCATCTCAAGTCTATCCTGCGAACTCTTCATGAACCCCAAGGTCAACGAATTTCACCCATAGTAGCTTTGCAACACTGTGTGAGGAGTCAAAGGTTGATGTTTGTTTGCAAACTCAAACAGACTATAGCCAGTTGCTAAGCTCTTATGCAAGTTATAACTGAACTAAGTCCTGTCCAACAACTTTGACCAATTCCTCTGATCCACCCGTACGAAGTGTCTCAAGTAGTCTTCCAAGAGCTCATTGATGCGTTCGTTTTTCCCATCAGTTTGTAGGTGGTAGCTTGAGCTCATCCACAACGTAGTCCCCATGAGTTTGAACAACTCCGTCCAAAAACTATCGGTGAACTGAATGTCCCTATCTGACACTATGCTCAAAGGAAGCCCTCAATACTTTGCTACGTTTTTGAAGAACAACTTTGCTACTTCCGCGGTGCAAGGCACTTCATAGGAATGAAGATGTCATACTTGGAAAATCGATCCACAACGACCATTATTCCATTACATCCCTATGCCACCAAAAGTTGGGTAATGAAGTCCATCAAGACGCTTGCCCAAGGTTTCTCTGGAACCGGTAAAGGTTGCCATGGAGTCACCTGCATTTTGGTGTCCTTTGTAGAAATTAAATGACAAAATCAACTTATAAAAAATTCTATCATACACTTAGCAACCTAGAGATAATTGTCTTCTTTGAACTTTGAAATGTCTAAACCCACATTTAGAAATTACCATAAGTAGAAATACACATTGCTAAACAATTTTGCAGTGGAATAAACACAATGAACAACAATCATTCAACCATGAAATACTCAGAAATTTAGGAAATGCCAGGGAAAACCCCAATGTGGGGAAACTCAATAAGAGAGAGAGAGATTTTATTAGCTTCAGGAAAGATATATCAGTAGCAACAATACATTTAAAACCAAGAGAAATCACTTACAACACCCAATTGTCCCAACTTTCTGCCTTGGAAAACATGCCAAGAAAAATTGTACAGTTGTACGACCCTTCCCTCTTTCAACACCTCGAAATCTGTGCCAAATAGAAGTTGTACGAACATCAACAGAAAGCGTCCTCTTCACCAACAGAAAACACTAGAAAAGCTACCTTGAAATCTGTGCCCTCCCAACCTGTTGTACGTACTATACGGATTCATATAGTGCGACCTCTCTAACAACAAGTTGCAAGACTCTCACACAAAACTCCCTTGAGATTTGTGCCCAATCTCTCTTGGGAAATGTGCCCTCCTTATTTCCCTCTCTTTCCTCTCAAGCTATCTCGGAAATCTCTCTCAAACTATTCTTCAATGTGTCTTGCACACTACCCAATGCATAAAGTGACCCTTCACCTTCTCTAACCCTAGATCTAATGGCCAAGATCTAATCTTGCCCTACAAGATCAAGGGTCATGATTCATTCCATCCAAAATAAATCACTTTAAAATATTAAAGTACATTTTCACTTTATAACATAAGTGCACTTTATGATATAAAATCACTTTAATATTAGAAGGTACACTTTATTAAAAAGTCACTTTAATAAAAGAACCACTTTATCACAACTTTATAAAAACCCATTACAAAGTCAAGTTCTAGTAGTGTATGTACAAGGTTTCACATATAAGACTATATATATATATATATAGAAAATTCTCCCTCTCCCGAGGGTTTTTGGAAAATGACACCCCGCTCCACACTCTGGTAACATATGTTCAAGGCTGTAGGGTCTTTGAGTAGACCCTCTTTAATCTTATCTCACATATCCGTCAACACTTGCGTCTGACTGCCCATTGGAGTTGGCAACTTGTCCTCCTTTAAGGCTATGAGTTGAGTCTTCTCGTTCAACACATTCATAACAACGTTCAATCTATTCGACCGATATTCAATGGTCATATCAAATTTTGTAAGAAAGTCTTGCCAGCGTGCCTGCTTGGGTGACAACTTCGGTTGCGTGGCGAAGTAACTCGTTGCCACATTGTCTGCTTTCACAAAAAACTATTTGTCCAACAAATAATGCCTCCATGCCTAAAAGTAATGAACGATCTTTGTCATCTCCTTCTCATGAATAGGGTTCCTTCACTCACGATCTTGGAGCTTCCTACTCTCGTAGGCAATTGGGTGATCATCCCATGACAAAACCCCACCAATGGTGAAGTCCAAGGCATTCGTTTGAACCTCAAACGATTGCTTAAAGTCTAGTAGTTTTAACAAAGGTGTTGAAACAAGTTTGCGCTTTAGCTCACAAAACACAAATTTTCACTTATCTGTCTAGTTCCAAGCCTTGTCCTTCTTCAACAAGTCACTCAGTGGTGCAGAGATCTTAGAGTAGCCCTCCATGAATCTTTGATAGTAGTTTTCCAACCCAAGGAAACTTCTACCTCAAGAACCATTCGTGGCTCCTCCTAATCCTTAATTACCCTTGTCTTCAGTCATGTCCCCATTTTTGGGTTTCCCCATTTTGTAGTAGAAAGGACTTCCGTGGCTTGTCAATAAAGAAAAAGGGAGTCAAAGGGGGTCATTTAATGTCATTTAGTTATGGGAGGTTATGTATTTAAAGTGACATTAAATGATTAACCACTTAAGCATTAAATGTATTTTAAATGTTTAAATAATAATTGAAGGAGAAATAAGGGTTATATTTGATTTGGTCAAAAATGGAAAAATTCTAGAAGAGTTGATTTAGTCAAAAGGGGAAAGTTCTAGAAGGCATGGAATAAAAATCTAGAAGGGGTTGGAAAAGTATAAAAGAAGGGTAACCTCTCATTTCTCATTATTATGATTTGATATTTTATTGAATGCTCTTATAGCCAACGTTTTCGTTGGGGTTTTGGGAAAAACCCTTCCACTGCAAGTTTAGTTTCAGTGGTGCAATATCCACCCTAGCTAGACAAGGAGGATCCATCCAAGATCTTCATTGGAGCTTCATTTTAGGTTTATTTCAGTTTTGGGTTGTAGTGATATACTTGGAGAGGTTGTGGCACTTGGAGAGTTGGATTTCATATGTTGAGGGGGCCACAACATGATTCCAAGTTTTTAGTTTGTATTGTGTGTTCTCCATTGATGTATTGCAGTTTCCATAGCAACTTTTGGATCATTGTATTCATATCTTATTTCATAATAAAATACCACCTATTGTCTCTTATATTTCTGGTGTATTTTGTATTACATGCAATATGTTTGACAAAATGTCTATTAGTAGAATGCATGCAAACTGTTTGTGAAAGTTTGTCAACCAGATTAGAGCACCAATAACATTTATTGCATAGAAGGACATAATATTCCAACCCATTCTATTGGGGATATTACAGTGGTATTAGAGCGGGTGATCTTGACATCATGTGATTGCATCAAATCACTTTCCTTGGCTAGAGAAATAAAAAAAAATTGGGGTCTTTTTGCATATGTTTTTTAGGGAAAAAAGAGCGCGGCACACTTCAAGCTCATATATGAAACTTTCTATTGGTAGAATGCATGCAAACTGTTTGTGAAAATTTATCAACCAGATTAGAGCATCAAGAACATTTATTGCATATAAGGACATAATATTCCAACCCATTCTATTGGGGATATTACAGTGGTATCATAGCTGGTGATCTTGCGAACATGTGATTGCATCAGAGCACTTTCCTTGGCTAGAGAAGAAATAAAAAAAATTAGGGGTCTTTTTGTAGAATTTTTTTAGGAAAAAAAGAGGGCTGCGCACTTTAGGCTCATATTTGAAACTTTATGAGCAAAATTTACCAAAACAAATTGGGTATTTGAATTCCTCTTGGAAAAATACCCAATTCCAAAAAAACAATCTATGGAAATTGAGTCCGTGAACTAAAGTTATCATCATTTTAATTTCGACAGTTTTCCAAGTTTTTTCCAGAAAAAGCTGCACGGTTTTATAGTATGGAGACAAGTCAAGAACTATGGACAAAATTATTACAATCCTGTTGGAATTAACAAAAAATTCTAGAAGATTATCAAAGAAATTTCACAACATTGTTAGAGAGTCCTGAGTTGTTGAAGCTTCTATTTGGGAAGAAGAAGGAAAAGGGGTTCAAATTTGCAGAAGTTGGTGAAGCAAAGACCTCACTTTACGAGGAAGGTTTAACATGACCTCAGATTGACCTTTTGGAGGAGCACACATTTAGCCACGAGGAGGATGTGTGCACAGAGGAAGACCAAACAATATCCTATGATACATCATCAAGACTATACGATGAGGCTGATGGTATTAGTGTATTAGATGGGTATACCTCCGATGAATCAACACAAGAAGAAGATGTAGGTTATTGTGATGACTTGTTCCAATCAACCGATGTTGAGGTTCCAACATATATCACTATGTATGATAAGGGAATTCCAAGTGTGGTAACACTTTCGATTGATGAGGACTCAATGGCATATCTTAGTTATAATGATGATGATGATGAGGACGTGATTGTACCTTGATAGGGTTTGGAGGACCAATTATTGGTCAATGAGGAGCAGAGTGTGCAGGTGTTGATAAGCGCAGGCGATACTCATAAGTATATTAAATATCTTATGTGGAAAGCTCAGATGGATGAGAGACAAAAACGAGTTGTAGATGGGATCACTAGTGCTCAATTACGCATCATCAAAGAAGCAATAGAGCGGATGGAATTTGATTACTTGCAGTTGTTCATAGATAGGGACCTTGCTCTTAAGTTTGATGAAGACAAGGAAAGAGAAATTGAGGAGCTTTGTTACCAACTTAGTTTGGCACACTCTTCATCATTGACAACAACAAAGACTCCATCATCTTTGGTAGCAGTGACACATGAGAGCATGAGTGGCACCCATGATCTGAGGGAGGAGCCTCTTGTGATGATCTCGCAAGAGGAGCATTCTGAGTTGCAGGTATTTGAGGAGAGATTTGACATAGAGGGTTTTGACTGTGCACCTGTGTTGCATTGCATGGATCATGAGTCATTTTTTTTTGGCTTAAGGCTTAGCTACATAGATGGTAGTTAAGAAAATTCCTTGTGAACCAGCCAACAAAGAAGTATATGCACCAGTTGATCGGGGAACTAAGTATAGGACATATATGGATACATCACTCTAGGGTCCAGGTTCAATTGATACTAGTAGAGTGATTGATACAGTGGCACATATAGGATACAAGATGGTACATGATGCTATGGTGGTGTGCAGTGGGATACAACAACATTCAGAGGTGTACGATGGTATGTAGTGGGGTTTTGGGATGTTTCCCCTGGGGCAACCTCTTGACAGAGACTTTAGACATATCATTGAGTTTGGTTCACCAAGGATCGATGAGTGGATGGACGAGCCTCATGGAGAGGTATATCCCTCGAAGATTGATCTTTGAGTGGGATATCACCATGGCAAGGACAAAGAGCAGGACACCCGTGAGATCGCTCTCAGATATTACTTTGAGTCCTTGGTCATACCATTTAGGTTGACCAAAGTACATAAAATTTCCCAGTATTGCATGCAGTGGCAGTGGCATCTAGTGTTGATTTTTGATGCCAACAATATATTCAACAATACATGGAGGGTTCACATGAGTCAGTTAGGTGAGGCATGTAGGATTATAGCCATGTCAGAGTTCTTTCATTTGGGCTATGTGGTTAGGGCACAGATCCAGATTGTATTGGATCAGTTCACAAAGATTTCAATTGACAGAGTGGTGGATGGCCTTATCCATTATTGAAGGTTGCACACATGTAGTCCCTAAATCTACACTTAGGGAGGGGATTATGAGGGCTATGCATGATTCACCACAGGTGACAGAGCTACTTTTCAGGGAGGTGTTTAGAATCCACATATTACTTGAGTACATTGATGTTGATTGAGATATCCAATTACCTGGTGCAGTTTGGTAGGAGCCGAACATATTAACAGGCACATAGCTAATTCCTAGTACTTGGTCTCCACCAGTGGATGGAATACCACAGACTTGGCTCATTTTGACTTTGATAGCACAACAACAACTAACAGGTATTGCGAGTTGTGGACTTCTAATTTGGTGGCGGGATATGAGAATTCATCTGAGTGATAGATTGATTCCGATGATTATGATCGACATAGCCATGACAATGATTGGTATGCTTTATTTTTGGGATTTCAGTTGGGGGGAGGTCGAGACTTATTCTAGTTGGTAGGACAAGCTTGAGGCAGGTCGTGGATTTGCATACTTAGACTTCACTAAGATACCTTTGCAAGGGAGGATTCATGATGGTGGTCTCAACCCCTTCGAGGATATGAGCTTGGGTTCCAGGAGAGGAGGATGCAGACTGGGCACGATGGTCCGACGGTGATGATCATAGTGGTGTAGCATCAACATGGTGGTATCAGAGTGGTGAAATGCCAAGATGGTGGTATCTTTCTAGGATTAGTTTGGGACCCTGGAATCACATTGTTTGATAGATCAACCACTATTAGAGAGGGGAACACCAATTTTGACTTTCCAGAGTTTACTTTTGGGAGGTTTAGGAGTGGTTGCTTGGAGTGGTCTTCCACGGAGTTGGTTGAATTCTTGTAGCTTATGATTGCTTGGCTTATCAGGAGCAGCTAGGTGGACCTTGGTATTTTCACTGTAGAGACTAGTGCTATGAGTAGAGGGTGTTTCATGTCATACAGTCTAGTGTGGGATCCTGGTGACTTTACCACCTACGGGGTTCTTGTGTTAGCCCAGAGGGACTTTGCAGACGATATGTTGGGAGATTGTTCGAAGGATACTGGGATGATTGTAGCAGACATGAGGTACTGGAGTATTGAGGCCTTTCCATTTGATACTTGGAGACTTGGTGACCACATATATTTCTCTATGATATCTGATCTTAGATTGGTGATATATTGGATGGGCATGATCCTCGATAGTGAATGCGATCCTTTGAGGCATTACAACTCATGGATGCAGAGTGAGCATGATGGTCATATGACCATGATTAGAGTAGCGCAACATCAACGTGGTGGTTCCTTTATGAGGATAGCTTGGGACCCTGGGATAGGAGACAATGCAATAGTTGACACAAAGGCGAGAGCCAGTTTTTTCTCTCATGAGGTTGGTTCCCTAGGAGAGCAGTACATTGATGAGTTGATCGATTTGTTACAACACCGAGTGGCATTTCTTACTAGAGGTTTTCAGGAGGACTCTTATGTCCGAACATTTCCAGACCATGCCTTGAGCGGAGCATGTTTCACATCTTATAGGGTAGTGTGGGATCCTGGTATCATCTTCAATGTTAGTTTGGATCATTCAATGGAGCATTAGGTCATGATAACATTGCTTGAGGACAAACAATTTGGTATCATTTTCAGTGTCAGTTTGGATCAGTGAATGGAGCATCAAGTCATGATGGCATTGCTTGAGGAAAAACAATCTTTGGGAAGAGAGAATTTGTCATGTCCCCATTTTTGGGTTTCTTCATTTTGTAGTAGAAAGGATTTTCGTGGCTTTTTAATGAAGAAAAAGGAAGTCAAAGGGAGTCATTTACTGTCATTTAGTTATGGGATATTATGTATTTAAAGTGACATTAAATAATTAACCACTTAAGCATTAAATGCATTTTAAATGTTTAAACAATAATTGAAAGAAAAATACGGGTTATATTTGATTTGGTCAAAAAGGGGAAAATTCTAGAAGAGTTGATTTAGTTAAAAGGGGAAAGTTCTAGAAGGCATGGAAGGAAGATCTAGAAGAGGTTGGAAAAGTATAAAAGAAGCGTAACCCCTCAATTCTCATTATTATGATTTGATATTTTATTGAGTGCTCTTGTAGCCAGTATTTTCGTTGGGGTTTTGGGAAAAACCCTTCCATTGCAAGTTTAGTTTTGGTGGTGCAATATCCACCCTAGATAAACAAGGAGGAGGATCCATCCAAGATCTTCATTGGAGCTTCATCTTGGGTTTGTTTCAGTTTTGGGTTGTAGTGATCTACTTGGAGAGGTTGTGGCACTTGGAGGGTTGGATTTCATATGTTGAGGGGACCACGACATGATTCCAGGTTTTTGGTTTGTATTGTGTTCTCCATTGATTTATTGCAGCTGCCATAACGACCTTTGGATCAAACAATATTACCAACTTAACGAGAACTTTGCCTAGTTCTCATTTTTTCAAGGGTCACTTTTTTTACCTTGTTTTTAAAAATGGTGCTACTAGTAGCACCCCTCTCCCTTTCTAGGTGGTATTTTGATATTTTAAATTTTTTGATCCATAATATTTTTTTTAATGCTTATTTTTCATCTATTTTTAAATTTTTAATTTTTTTTTTCAAAGGTGTTTTTAGTCATTTTTCCATACTTCTTTCAATCTTAAAAATATTTTTTACCATTTACTTTTTTGAAATTAAGATTTTTCATATAATTGTCTCTTTAATTAATTTATAGTTCCATACTTTTAAAATATAGTGGAAAACATCATTTTTAACAAATTGTTTACCTTTACTTCAATACTTAAAAAAACAATTGTAATTAAATAACACCATTTTTGAATATTTAACAAAAAAAATATATATTTTTATTAATTAAAAACTAAAAAAACAAAGGAAAAAAAAACAATTGAAATTAATAAAAAAAATTTAAAAACAAATTTATATTAAAAAAAAAATTAAGAAAAACTTAAAAAACTAAAGAGCCAAAAAACTAAAAAACTAAAAATTATATATAAAAACTAAAAAAAGTGACTAATTTTTTTTTAAAAAAGAGAGAAAAACACTAAATTTATGACAAAAACACTTTAAATATATATATATATATATATATATATATATATATATATATATATATATATATATATATATAT
>JASDQU010101865.1:274617-298724 GCA_032191745.1 Picea mariana
TAGCACGTTTATCTCTTTCTTCTGCCCACTTGCTGATTTTCTTTTCTAACATGCTTCCAAAAACCTTTGCAAACAAGGGGTTTATCATTATGGTTCTATAATTGGAGGGATTATTGACGTCACCACTCTTGAAAAGAGGTATTGCCATACTCGTTGTCCAATCCGTGGGGAACCCCTACTGTATGATGTTGTTGAAAATTTTTGTGACGTGAGGTTGTTTATCAAATTGAAAGCTACAGGTTTCAATAGAACACTCAGGAGTTTTCATTTTTTAAAATGCACAGCGCAGATCATGTCCAAATTGAAAGATCTGCGAGTATGCAGTCATATATCCCGGCAATAAATCTTATTCGTGAAGCATAGATTCTGAACCTCATAAAGGAGATTAGTTTCCCCTCTTACAAAATCTTGTTTCCTGGAGTAGTTAATGACTGAAATATTTGGGATAGTGATTTAGTTGTTTCATTGAGTGTTTTGAAACCCGTGAGAGCATAGTTGGGAAAGGTTTTGAGCAACATCGCCATGCTTGGAGTTGTTCCTCCCAAGTCTAGTTTCGCTAGCAGCAAAATTGGCTTGGACATCCACTTCTCCATAATTTGAGGAAACACCACGCTCCCTGTGATGGATATGATCAAGTGGTTGGACACCAACTATCACTACATTGTTTCTGAGTTAGGTCTAGAAGCCAAAATCGCTTACTCGTCACACAAATCAGTGGAAGAATATAAGGAGGCTAAAGTGTTTTACATTCATACAGTGCTCGTGCCCGTAGGACCTGTGCCATGCTTGCTCTTATCTAAACCTGCAAAGAGCATGGCAAAGACCATCAATCTCCTTTCTCTTCTCGATTCAATCCTTCCAATTTACAAACAATTTGTGGTTGAGTTTGTGGCAGCTGGGGCCACGTGGATTCAATTCAATGAATCATCTCTTGGTTACGTTCTTTACCCACAAACAGAGGTTCACAGTATCTTTGATGATGAAGTAGAGTTCATGGTGTGTTATTTCTTGGAGGTTGGGACATGCAGTCCTGGAGGGGAAATCATATGCCTAATGAGAAGAAAATGCAGGAGAAAATCAAATACACAGATAGAAATTACTTCCATGTTTCATGAACATTTTGTTTTAATGTTTGATTACATGCTCAGGCCATGTTGTTGCTAAGATTGCTAATGGGCACTACCTTTCTTGTTTACATGTTCTTTATTGGCAATTGCTAACACAGATAGAACTACTTTGACAAAAACATTGCAGCACCTCATTTTTGGAGCATGAATGCATTTAGTCATATAAACACTCGACATGTGAATGAAATGTCTATTGGACTGATATAAATTAAAACTGTTGATGAAGGAAAGATCAGAAGAGTTTGATCCTTTTTCTAGATGGCAGAGTATTACTCAACTATGGGGCATACATATCCATATTTGCAGGCATATAATCATTATGAGGTTGAGCATTTCCAGGAAACAAAAGATACAGGAAACAAAAGATAGATACAGGTGCCAGGGAACTAGACAACTTAAACTCCTTGAGGCTAAAGATAAAAGAATCCCAACCTCCATCTCAGGATTACTCAGGGTTAGAAACCCTAGCAAAATTGGCCACTTCAATAGAGAAGGAAACAGAGCCTCCTACACAGCATATTGAGGTTTCCAGCCTTGTAAAAGGAGGAGGAACATCACCAAAGGCACTCTAAACCTTCAGCAAACCAGCAAGGTAATACATTTTTGCAGTTTTGTAGTTTTGGACAAGCTTGACTTTCAATGGTTTAAGCGGACCTGAAAAGTGTTCATTAACCACTGAAAGCAGAGCTTTTTAGTGGTTAATGAACCCAAAATTCTTCTGTGTTAACCACCGAAACCTGTAACTGGACAAAGAAAGATAAATTTTGCACAGATCGAGGTTTTTTTTATCCAAATCATTTGAAAACACTCATGATGGATAGATGATGAATTATGTATTCAGTTTCAAGATCCATTTTTGGTGCATAAGGATTAGAAAAGGTAGCCAAGTTGGTTTTGGCACCTATTTTGGTGGCAACAAATTGGATTTTTTGCACATCTCAGCAAATTCGAATTTAATCTCTTGGAAGAGTCATCAACCAGCCTTGGAAGGCTATTCTGCACTACATAATGACTCTATAAGATCTGAAGACCATGAAATGTGGGATTGACCTCATTTTGAGGATCGTTCCTTATATTTTTCAAGTTAGTTTTGACTTTCTATTTTAGGCATATCTGATCCATTAATTCAGGATCTAGATATTGTGTTGTAATAGCTATAAAGCTGAAAACTGAAGATGAACACAGGGGTTTGATTTTGAGTTCTATATTCTACTGTTTTGTATGAAAGACACTTTCTTTAATATATCATCCTGCAAGCTTCTTTCATTTGTTACTGTCAGACCTTCTTTCATCTTTGTCTATGCTTATGAGTGGAATTAGTTATTTTGTCTCTGTTTAATGATCCTATGGTAATTGTCATCTTACTTTTGATTGTTAAGCAAGAATCATAAGCATCTTTGGCTAGTTTGTTGACCCATCATATATATGGTTTATGTATGTTTTGGTTAACTGATTAGTTTTCTTATCCATTTGTTATGCAAACCTATCTGACAATAGCTCTTGAAGGCCTTGTGTTGCATGAATATAGTTAAGACTGTCTTGAGAATACAATCCAGAGGTTAAGATATTCATCTTGATCCAAACCCACACCTATTATCGAGTTTCCAAAAAGATCAAGTTACCAGGCATCTTTTACTTACAGCCTAGGAGAGTTTCCTGGAGTGATAACAAATCGTATGGTACTCATCTTTGGTTTTGGAAAAAGGGTCTTCTTATAGTTGATGCCCTCTCATTGTGAGAACATTTATGTAACCAGTTGTGCCTTGGAATTATCAAGTGTACTTGAACTTGAACTTCTACACTCATTTGCAACCAATGGGTTTCTTCCCTAGTGGAAGATATGTGAGATTCCAAGTCTGATTTTGTATTATACTCTCATGTTTAGTTGCCTCCTCGAACACATGTGGCTAATAAATTCCTTGACTATTGGCCATCAAAGCAAAATTGATCGTGTTAGGTTTATTCTTTCTCTTGCCTCTTGATGATCACCCCTCGATCATTTCACCCACCCAAACATCTCCAATGGTGTTGTGCCACCACGTTGGCCTCTTCTTGGGATCCTCCTTATCGAAATCAATATCATCACCATGACTTGGGATACCTATACATATGTCATTTGAATGTTGATTCGAGTTGTCAACATTAGAATCTGGAAATAGAAAAATTACCAACCTAGGAAACTCCTCATGCTTAGAGTCCTCCCCACTTTTAGGTGGAGCTACCTGAAGCTTGACAACTAACTCCTTAGCCACAATGAGTTTCTCTTTGGTAATTTTGATCTCTAGATAAGTCTTTAAAGGCCTAGTTTCTTAATCAACTACAACATCTCTATTGAAGCTCAATTGGTTTGATACAGGTGGATATTGGTGGCCACCCACCTTTTCCAACTGGCTCAAAACAATTTTCTAGCAATTTTGGTAATTTACTATTTTTAGCAGTTTTTAACTTTCGAGGTCATTTTGAGGGCCTAAATGAATGTTTTTTGGGATCAAGATTCTCAATGATAGCCAAAGGCTTTAATTGAGCCCCCTAAATGAATCTCCTCGACTATACCTTTCCAACGAGCTATCGTGCCCCCCAAACGGAGATCGTATGCCAAAGTTACACCCCGGGGAAGTTGATGCACCAAACTACCCAAAACGAGGTCCACAAAATTGTTGGCTTTTCATCTTTCGAGGTTAGGGTTTTGGATTTTATTTATGATAAAAAGGCCTTTGGAGCCTCATTGTAAAATTATCTTCTTGCGAATGCCAGTAGTGGACACATCTCTTTTCAGACATAAGCTACCACCATTCTAGCGAGTCTTCCACTCTGTATTTTTACAGTCTTTGTACATTTTCACTCATTAATAGAAAATTGTGTACTATTGTATATTTGTGTTTGTGGTTGAATCTCTGATACATTTCTATTATATTATTGGATATCCAATATATCTCTATACATTGCTTTATTATATCTCCTCTCTCTCTCATTTCGTGCTGAAAATAATCTAGATCAGTGGTATCAGAGCAGGCTGCTCTTGATCTTCTTCTTCTTCTTTTTTTCAGTGCATGTCCCCGACGAGGTCTGAGTATAAAAATTTGGGTTTCGATCTTGTCTCTTATGAAGACAATCGCTCTCGCACGCCCAATAAACCCTCCATGGCGGAAGAAAAGAAAAATGATGGACCAGACGATTCTATCAATCTGTTGCTTGAGCAAGCTCTCACACGATAGAGGGACGAAATGATGGAGAATTTTTCCCACATCCTTCAATGCCTGCCGATAGCAACATGCGCATCTTCATCAAAAAACCACTTTGGAAGCACCTCTCCTTTCAAGTTATAGGTTAATTTTGATATTCCTGTATTTGAAGGTCAGATAGATGTGGATGCCCTATACAAATGGTTAAATCTGTTAGAAGGTTATTTCTCTATTCATAATTTTTCCGACAGGGAAAAGATCACTTTTTCACTCCTTAAAGCTCTCCCTAATGTCAAACATTGGTGGGAAACTTACTGGGAGAAAAGTTCCATAGAGGAGTCTCGAATATATGGGGTCGAGCCCATTTGGTATTTTTTTGTGGATACGGTAAAGGAACAGTATTACCCTGTTGGCAACTATCAGGACCGGTACATGAGATGGACCACACTACGACAAGAGAGGGGCCAAGAAGTTATGGAGTTCACCAATACCTTCCATACCTTGCCCATCAAGTTGCGTATCAAATACTTTGAACGACATTTGTTTCCGAATTATCGTGGGGCTCTACACAGATACATCCAAACTGAAATGGATTTTCTAGACATCTCATCACTCGGTGTTGCTTATCGATATGTTGTTAAAATCGAGCAGAAATTTAAGCACCAGAACAAATGAGAGTTTGGGTTTGCAAATCCACAACAACCAAAGTATGATAAAGATGACCCTAACAAACAGTCTCCCGAAAACCAGTCCAAGCCACAAGAAAAGAAGGGTCACGGGAAGACAAAGAAGGACACTGGAAAATGGTGTGATTTCCACAAAATCCCCTGGCACAACACTGAGTAATGTCGCTCAAAACAGTCATTGGTGGTCGAGATCAAAGACAAGGAGTCAAACCCTGATTCAGAATTTGATTCTGAAAATACTGGTAAAAGACAGATCATCGAAGCAGACTCCACTGTTATTGTCGTGACCACCACAATTCAACCAGAAGAACCAACATATCCTGGAGAGGGGGAGCACCTTTTTCATTCACATATGTGGGTGAAGGGGACCCTGCCGCATTTTATTGTTGATAGCGGAAGCCAGAAGAACCTCATCTCAGCAGAGATCGTCAAACAAATGGGATTGTCGACAACACCACACCCACGGCCATACAACATCGGATGGCTTCGCCAAGGACAAGATCTATGTGTCATCCAACAGTGTCGATTGTCATACGGCATCCAGCCCTTCAAGGATGAGGTATTATGTGATGTTGTCCCATTGGATGTCCGTGATGTTCTCTTGGGACAACCATATATGTAGAAGCCCCATGTTGTTTATGAGTCTCGATCCCGCAGTGTCATTCTTTCTCTAGGAGGTCATCTCTACATAATACTAGAGGTAGTTCTGACTATTGTTCCACCTAAACAGTGTCGCAAGGTAGTATCTCATACTACAAAATTCAGCTTCTTCACAATATGTTCAAAAGGTGAACAGAAGGATACTTCAACCACTACATCCTCGGCCCAAGCACCTTCTACCAACAGAAGCAGGTTGACAAGATTGCAACAAAGTGTAAATATTCCTTCTGCACACAGGCATCTCATGTAGCCATACTAGTTAAAAATGTTGAACCCTTCCAGCCACATGTTCGTGACAACCTTCAACAAGCTAAGCAGTGCAACTTCTCCAACAAGGCAAGCAGCTCATCAAGATGCAAATTCAACAAACGATTTTCCCTCTCCCTTGGGAACTCAACGCAATGGATACCATTGCTTCCTAAGGATGGAGTATTGATCCAACTGGATATCGGTGGCCACCCATCTTTTCCAACTGGCTCAAAACAATTTTCTGGCAATTTTGGTAATTTACTATTTTTAGCAGTTTTTAACTTCCAGGGCCTAAATGAATTTTTTGGGTATAGAGCTTCTCAATGATAGTTTAAGGCTCTAATTTATCCCCCTAAATGAATCTCCTCGACGATACCTTTCCAATGAGCTATTGTGCACCCCAAACGGAGATCGTATGCCAAAGTTACGCCCCTTGGAAGTTGATACACCAAACTACCCAAAACAGGGTCTACAAAATTGTTGGCTTTTCATCTTCCGGGGTTAGGGTTTTGGATTTTCTTTATGATACAAAGGGATTTGGAGCCTCATTGTAAAATCATCTTCTTGTGAATTCCAGTAGCGGACACATCTCTTCTCAGAGATAAGTTGTCACCATTCTAGCAAGTCTTCCACTCTGTATTTTTACAGTCTTTGTACATTTTCACTCATTAATAGAAAATTGTGTATTACTGTATCTCTGTGTTTTTGGTTTCATCTCTAATACATTTATGTTATATTATTGGATATCCGAGATATCTCTGTACATTGCTTTATTATATCTCCTCTCTCATTTCATGCCAAAAATAATCCGAATCAGTGCTATCAAAGCAGCCTGCTCTTGATCGGGGTTTTTTTTTCAGTGCATGTCCCCGACGAGGTCCGAGTATAGCAAGTTGGGTCTCGAGCTTGTCTCTCTTGAAGAAAATCGCTCTCGAACGCCCAAGAGACCCTCCATGCAGAAGAAAAGAAAAATTATGGAGCAGAGGATTCTATCAATCTGTTGCTTGAGCAAGCTCTCACGCGACAGAGTGACGAAATGATGGAGATTTTTTCCCACATCCTTCAACGTCTGTCGATAGCAACAGGCACATCTTCATAAAAAAAACACTTTGGAAGCACCTCTCCTTTCAAGGTACGGGTTAATTTTTATATTCTCGTATTTGAAGGTCAGATAGATGTGGATGCCTTAGACAAATGGTTAAATCTGTTAAAAGGTTATTTCTTTGTTCATAATTTTTACAACAGGGAAAAGATCACCTTCGCACTCCTTAAATCTCTCCCCCATGTCAAACATTGGTTGGAAACTTACTAGAAGAAAAGTTCCACAGAGGAGTCTAGAATATATAGGGGCAATCCCACTTGGGATTTTTTGTGTGGATCTGGTAAAGGAACAATATTACCATGTTGGAAACTATGAGGACCAGTACATGAGATGGACCGAACTACAACAAGAGAGGGGCCAAGCAATTCCAGAGTTCACCAATAATTTTCATACCTTGTGCACCAAGCTGAGTATGAAAGACTCTGAACGACATTTGGCTCTGAAATACCATGGGGCTCTACACAAATACATCCAAACTGAAATCGATTTTTTTGACATCTCATCACTCGGTATTGCTTATCAATATGCTATTAAAATCAAGCATAAATTTAAGCACCAGAAAAAATGGGAGTTTGGGTCTGCAAATCTGCAACAACCAAAGTATGATAAAGGAGGCCCTAACAAATAGTCTCCCAAAAACCAGTCCAAGCCACAGGAAAAAAAGGGTCACGGGAAGACAAAGAAGGACACCGAAAAATGGTGCGATTTCCACAAAAGCCCCTAGTACAACACCGAGGAATGTCGCTCAAAATAGTCATTGGTGGTTGAGATCAAAGACAAGGAGTCAAACCTTGATTCAAAATCTGATTCTAAAAATACTGGTAAAAGACAGATCATTGACGCAGACCCCATTGTTATTGTCGCGGCTGCAACAATTCAACCAGAAGAACCAACAGATCCTGAAGAGGGGGAGCACCTTTTTCATTCCCATATGTGGGTGAAGGGGACCCCGCTGCATTTTATTGTTGATAGCGTAAGCCAAAAGAATCTCATCTCAACAGAAATTGTCAAATAGTTGGGATTGTCAAAAACACCACACCCGTAGCCATACAACATCAGGTGGCTTCGCCAAGGACAAGATCTTTGTGTCAGCCAACAGTGTTGATTTTTATACAGCATCCAACCCTTCAAGGATGAGGTATTGTGTGATGTTGTCCCATTGGATGTCTGTAATGTTCTCTTGAGACAACCATATATGTGGAAGCCCCATGTTGTTTATGAGTCTCGACCCCGCGGTGTCATTGTTTCTCTAGGGGGTCATCTCTACAAAATACCAGAGGTAGTTTTGATTACTGTTCCACCTAAACAGTGTCGCAAGGTAGTATCTCATACTACAAAATTCAGCTTCTTCACAATCTGTTCAAAAGGTGAATAGAAGGATACCGCAACCACTACATCCTCGACCCAAGCACCTTCTACCCAACAGAAGCAGGTCAACAAGATTGCAACAGAGTGTAAAGATTCCTTCTACACACAGGCATCTCATGTAGCCAAACTGGTTAAAAATGTTGAACCCTTCTAGCCACATGTTCTTGACAACCTTCAACAAGCTAAGCAGCGCAACTTCTCCAACAAGGCAAGCAGCTCATCAAGATGCAAATTCAACAAACGCTTTTCCCTCTCCCCCGGGAACTCAACGCAATGGATATCATTGCTTCCTAAGGAGGGAGGATTGATCCAGCTGAATATCGATGGCCACCTACCTTTTCCAACTAGCTCAAAACAGTTTTCTGGCACTTGTGGTAATTTACTATTTTTAGTAGTTTTTAACTTCCAGAGCCATTTTGAGGGCCTAAATGAATTTTTTTTGGGATAAAGCTTCTAAATGATGGTTGAAGTCTCTCATTGAGCCACCTAAATGAACCTCCTCGATGATACCTTTCCAATGAGCTATTGTGCGCCCCAAATGGAGATTGTATGCTAAAGTTATGCTCCCGGGAAGTTGATACACCAAACTACCCAAAACAGGGTCCACAAAACTATTGGCTTTTCATCTTTCGGGGTTAGGGTTTTGGATATTCTTTATGATAAAAAGGCCTTTGGAGCCTCATTATAAAATCATATTCTTGTGAATGTGAGTAGCAAACACATATCTTCTCAGAGATATGTTGCCACCATTCTAGCGAGTCTTCCACTCTGTATTTTTACAATCTTTGTACATTTTCGCTCATTAATAGAAAATTGTGTATTATTGTATCTCTGTGTTTGTGGTTTCATATCTGATACATTTCAGTTATATTATTGGATATCTAAGATATCTCTATACATTGCTTTATTATATCTCCTCTCTCATTTCATGCCGAAAATAATCTGGATCAGTGGTATCAGAGCAAGCTGCTCTTGGTCATTTTTTTTTCAGTGCATGTCCCCAACGAGGTTCGAGTATAGCAAGTTGGGTCTCGAGATTGTCTCTCTTGAAGACAATATATTCACACGCCCAAGAAACCCTCCATGGCAGAAGAAAATAAAAATGATGGAGTAGACGATTCTATCAATCTATTGCTTGAGCAAGCTCTCACGCAACAAAGGGACGAAATGATGGAGAATTTTTCCCACATCCTTCAATGCTTGCCGATAGAAACAGGTGCAACTTCATCAAACAACCACTTTGGAAGCACCTCTCCTTTCAAGTACAGGTTAATTTTGATATTCTCGGATTTGAAGGTCAGATAGATGCGGATTCCCTAGACAAATGGTTAAATCTGTTAGAAGTTTATTTCTCTGTTCATAATTTTTCCGACAGGGAAAAGATCACCTTCACACTCCTTAAATCTCTCCCCCATGTCAAACATTGGTGGGAAAATTACTGGGAGAAAATTTCCACAGAGGAGTCTGGAATATATGGGGCCAAGCCCACTTGGGAATTTTTTGTGGATGTGGTAAAAAACAATATTACCTTGTTGGAAACTATGAGGACCAGTACATGAGATGGACCGAACTATGGAAAGAGAGGGGCCAAGCAGTTCTAAAGTTCAACAATACCTTCCATACCTTGCGCACAAACCTGGGTATCAAAGACTCCGAACGACATTTGGTTCTGAAATACCGTGGGGCTCTACACAGATACATCCAAACTGAAATGGATTTTCTAGACATCTCATCACTCGGTGTTGCTTATCGATATGTTGTTAAAATCGAGCATAAATTTAAGCACCAGAACAAATGGGAGTTTGGATCCGTAAATCCGCAAAAACAAAAATATGATAAAGAAGGCCCTAACAAACAGTCTCTCGAAAACCATTCCAAGCCACGGGAAAAGAAGGATCACGGGAAGACAAAGGACACTGAAAAATGGTGCGATTTCCACAAAATCCTCTGGCACAACACCGAGGAATGTCTCTCAAAATAGTGATTGGTGGTCGAGATCAAAGACAAGGATTCAAACCCTGATTCATAATCTGTTTCTGAAAATACTGGTAAAAGACGGATCATCGACGCAGACCCCACTTTTATTTTCGAGACCGCAACAATTCAACCAGAAGAACCAATAGATCCTGAAGAGGGGGGGGCACCTTTTTCATTCACATATGTGGGTGAAGGGGACCCTGCTGCATTTTATTGTTGATAGCGGAAGCCAGAAGAACCTCATCTTAGTAGAGGTCGTCAAACAGTTGGGATTGTCGACAACACCACACCCGTAGCCATACAACATCGGGTGGCTTCGCCAGGGACAAGATCTTTGTGTCATCCAACAAGGTCGATTATCATACAGCATCCAGCCCTTCAAGGATGAGGTATTATGTGATGTTGTCCCACTAGATGTCTGAGATATTCTCTTGGGACAACCATATATGTGGAAGACCCATGTTGTTTATGAGTCTCGACCCCGTAGTGTCATTGTTTCTCTAGGGGGTCATCTCTATAGAATACCAGAGGTAGTTCTAAATATTGTTCCACCTAAACAATGTCGCAAGGTAGTATCTCATACTACAAAATCCAGCTTCTTCACAATTTGTTCAAAAGGTGAATAGAAGGATGCTGCGACCACTACAACCTCGGCCCAAGCACTTTCTACCCAACAGAAGTAGGTCAACAAGATTGCAGCAAAGTGTAAATATTCATTCTACACACAGACATCTCATGTAGCCATACTGGTTAAAAAGTTCCAACCCTTCCAGCCACATGTTCGTGACAACCTTCAACAAGCTAAGCAAAGCAACTTCTCCAACAAGGCAAGCAACTCATCAAGATGCAGATTCAACAAACGCTTTTCCCTCTCCCCCGAGCACTCAACGCAATAGATACCATTGCTTCCTAAGGAGAGAGTATTGATACAGGTGGATATAAGTGGCCACCCATCTTTTCCAACTTGCTCAAAACAGTTTTCTGGCAATTTTGGTAATTTGTTATTTTTAACAATTTTTAACTTTCGAGGCCATTTTGAGGGCCTAAATGAATGTTTTTTGGGATAGATATTCTCATTGATAGTTGAAGGCTTTGATTGAGCCCCTTAAATGAATTTCCTCGATGATATGTTTCCAACGAGCTATCGTGTGCCCCAAACGGAGATCGTATGCCAAAGTTACACCCCCAGGAAGTTGATACACCAAACTACCCAAAACGGGGTCCACAAAACTGTTGTCTTTTCATCTTCCGGAGTTAGGGTTTTGGATTTTATTTATAATAAAAATTCCTTTGGAGCCTCATTGTAAAAACATCTTCTTGCTAATTTGAGTAGCAGACACATCTCTTCTCAGAGATAAGTTGCCACCATTCTAGCGAGTCTTCCACTCTGTATTTTTACTGTCTTCGTACATTTTCGCTCAATAATAGAAAATTGTGTATTATTGTATCTATGTGTTTGTGGTTACATCTCTGATACATTTCTGTTATATTATTGTATATCCTAGATATCTTTGTACATTGTTTTATTATATCGCATCTCTCATTTCATGTCGAAAATAATCTGGATCATGGTTGGTGTCAACATCAACCAACCTATAATCTTTATTATTATCATTGTCCTCTGTGATCATTAGTTTATTTCTCTTTGGGTCTAATTTGGTTATTTTCTCTTCTTGAATCCAAGCATAGGAAATGGAACTAAAGTCCTTAAAATCATTGACTTTGGGCGTCCTCCCAGACCATGCCTCCTTTGAGGTATTTTGCTTCACTACCATTATTGGAGATCTATTCCATGGCTATATTGTTGCAAACATTGTCTTAGCCCAAAACCTATATGGGACATGTCTATTCTCCATCATACACATGGCCATATCTATGATAGTGTGATATGCCTCTCGACCACTTCATTCTACTATGGAGTGTAGAGTGTAGTGAATTATCTTTTTATAGCATGTTTAGCACAAAAATTGTTGAATTCTTTTGAACAAATTTCTCTACCATTATCAAATGTAAGAGTAGTAATGTAACATCCTAATTCTTTTTCTACTAATGCTTTGAAATTTTTAAATTCATGAAACACATCATATCTCAATTTCAAAAAATACACCCACATTTTCCTATAATTGTAGTCATCAACAAAAAGAAGGAAATACCTAGAACCGGTGATAGATGTCATATTCATTGGTCCATAAACATTTGCATGAACTAGTTGAAGGAATCTCTTTTCTCGCTAATATTCTCCTTCAACATTGTAGCTCTGTGTTGTTTCCCTACCTAGCAAGCTTCACAAACACCTTATATTTGCCACTAGATGTAAGGAAGTCCATCTACCAAATCCTCTCAAGCCAACTAAGAGAGAAGATCAAATTTAAGTGCCCATACCACTGATACCAATGTGTATCGATGCCCAATGCATATTCCCTACCTATCTTATGTGAACTAATCTAACTAGTCCATGATCCTCCACACCAAGAGCAATAGTCTTCTTAGTCTCTAAATATGACATCTAGATGGGGGGTAGTGCCTCATAATATGACAAAGTGAGAGTAGATTAAGATTCATTCTTGGCACACAATAAACATTGAGTAAAATCAACATTTTTCCTCCAAAGGAAATCTTCTCAATCCCTTTGATACTACCATGAACTTTTCCCTACAACCGAATATCATTGGATCCTTAGAGGAATTACAAATAATATACTTCATGAACCAATCATGCATGTTGGTGAAGTGTCGATATGCACATGAATCTATGTACCAAGTATATGACTTGGGTTGATCTACTTATCTCTTAGCCATGAATGAATAGAAAGTTGACTCATTCTCCTTTATATTCTCTGTGACGTGAGCCTTCTACTAAAGCCCTCCCTAGTTGGTTTTCTAATCAATGAACTTGTTTCTGCAGTGCTTCTTCATATGGTCAGCCTTACCATAGTATTGACATGTGATGTTATTCAAACTCTTGGTTGCATCCTTCCCACTGCCTTTCCCTTTCTTCTTTGCCCAATTGCCTTTGCCCATGACATTCACTACAAAAGCGTATTTTATGCCCTTTGCCTCACTGCTACTACCAAATTATTTTTTCCATATGTCCTACTATAAAACCTTATTGCACAACTCTTCAACCAATACATCAACATTTGTAGTGGTGATGTTCAAGGTTTCAATAAAGTTTTCATAAACATGTGGTAAGCTTTTCATCATAATTACCCCCATGTCCTCTAATTCCACTTTTTAAATAATGGTTGACCATTGGTATCTGATTTCCTTGATTTTGAATAAATGCGCATGCAATGATGCATTCTCATCCATTATGATTGGAAACAACATATTCTTCAAGAAAAAGTCCCTACCCTTGTCCAAAGTCTCATACATCTCTCTTAAATGCTTTCAAATTTTTCTACTAAATTCTTCCCTCTCTGGACTTCAAGAAGCATTCCATCTCTCATGGACAGTTTAATCAACAGTGTTGCTTCTCTTTCTCACTAATTGGCATACTTGTCATGGTCTCTACCCATAGTTGTTGGTCAAGTATCTTTACTAAAAACAATGTCAACCAAGCACCTTTACTCAAATATGGCCAACAGACGCTACTTCCATGTATTGTAGTTCTGATTAGAGAATCTATGTCTACCTTCTAGCATGATGTTGGGTAAATAGACCATTGTTACCGTTCATAGACTGATGGGAAAACCGAATGCATCGACGAAATCTTGGAAGAATACTTGAGATACTTTGTATGGGTGGATTGGACGAACTGGTCGGAGTTGTTGAACACAAATCAATTCAGTTATAACTTACATAAGAGCTCAACAATGGGCTAGTCTATTTGAGTTGTAAAATGGATAGCAGCCTTTGACTCCTCGCAGTGTTGAAGGGCTACTATGGGATAAATCCCTCATCCTTGGGGTCCATGAAGATTTTGCAAGATAGACCTGAGATGGCCCACGTTCACTTGACTGATGCAGCAGACCAGATGAAGCAATGGGCAGCACATCGTGATAAGCAAGAAGTAGACTTCAAAATGGTCGACTTGGTATTGATCAAATTGGGCAGAGAGAAGTTCAAGCCACCAACCGACATGGAAAGTTCCTCAATGCAGAGGGACCTTTCAAAGTCCTTGAGAATATTAGTGAGGTTACCTACATAGTGGAGTTGTCGCTGCACATGAAAACCCACCATATTGTCTTCCATGTTAGTCAATTGAAGCCGTGTCGGGTCGATGGAGAAGACTCAATCCAAATAGCACCATATTAAGCCCCTTCCTTGATTGCATATAGACTTGATATGTGGTGGACAAGGTACTCACCCATAGAGCCTTGTTCTTCAGTAAGAACCATCAGCATGAGTACTTTGTGCGATGGAAGGATCAACTTGAGGAAGAAAACAGTTGGGAGTGACGAGAGGCTTTGCGGTAGTATGAGGACAAGGTGTGAGACTTTGAGAAGCGACATATTGGATCCTTTATGCAACTAATGTTGTCAAAAAGGAAACAAGTCTAGTGGGGGAGGAAGTAAGTCCTTCGGTGCAGATGGTAGAGGGCATGTTTCCATGCCAGGCTCAAGTATTACCACAAAAAAGATGGAATACTCGATCGCACCCATACAGATGGAGTGGTGACCATCTGAGTTGCTTTATACGGCGTGAGTAGGAGTTCATGGATGCACTCTCCTAACATGTGGACCTAAGGGGACTCTTTCCCACTGCTTGTGGATGATGACATTGCAACCAATTGAATGATCTAGATGTGTGGACAAGCCGACTTGCGAATAAAATATTTAGGGGCATGAATGACCTCAACAATGGGCAAGGTAAAGGACTTGGCATGCTAAATGGACTGACGTGAATGAATAGAAAAATTAACTCAGTTCATCTCATACGATGCAACCCTTGCCAAGTTGGGAAAAGGTACGTATAAGTATGAGGAGACTTGGACGAGTTGAGGAGGAAGGCATAGACCGATAGACAAGGAAGGAAGCACAAGAAAAAGTGATCTACAATTGTTTCTCAGGGTTGTGGCATTGCATATCATCGAGTTGGCTAAGTAACCAAACGTGTGAACAGGACATGTAGAATGTAGGATGTGCTTGCGGTAAGAGGTTGGTTCATGCAAAGAAGAGGTAGTCTTCGAAGACAACTCACCTAAGTGTTCTTTGTACATTGTAAAGAGTTGTAAGTTGTGATCGCACTTCCCTCTTGTGGCATTGTAACTTGTATCATTGTAACATTCTTTGTGTATTGAATAAAGGGTGTTAGGCACCACCTTAGAGTCGCTCGACCATATATGAGTCATTTCATTCTATTGTGTTGAATGTCTACTTCTTATACTTCTGTTAAATTGTCTGTATTAATTGAATAAGTGTTGAGAGTTTAGCCATGATTGGACATGCACCAAGTGGGTTTAAATCAGTTAGCTAATGACCACATGATCGTAGATGAAAAAATGAAACGTTTTGAGCAGGAATTAGGTCCATGACACAAGGTGATTCACAACGATTCACATGAAATGCTAACCCATAAAATGGCATCGCAAATCAAATCAAGGCTTAATTAAAACAAGGGTGCATCAACTATGATGTGCCATATGTACTTTGTAACCATACTTCTAAGATTGTTCAACTCTCATTGGGTCTTTGGTAACCATATTTAGTTCAAATCTTTGGGTTTAATCTATTTTGTTATTTTGAGTTGAAAAGAAGAAGAAAAAATCGATGTTTAAAGCAATTTATATGCTCGCAGTTGGTCATGTCCCTATTTGTGGGAAAGAAGTATTTTTTTTACTTTGTTGATTTATATATTAATATAATATAAATTTCAATGGGAAAAGTCCCAACCACCCAATGTGGCAAAGAGCACATTAACCACACAAAGTGACTAAGAGACCTCATTACCAAACTTTTTTCAGTAGAGCCTATTGAGAACTAGGAATTCGTTTCAAGAAAACTTGCATAATAATTCAGAATAAAGCAATTATTATATATTTCACTAATGTGTAGCTCTATAATTTGTTGTTATTGGGCACTAATACCATGGCTTCTACAAAGACACAATGCCTTTGTGTTACAAAATGTGTATCTAAAAGGAATGATTGTGTGTATGTTTCTAAAAGGCACTACATTGGCAAAAAGGCCAAACGTACATGATAACTTTGACTAACGTAGGAAATATATACATTTGATAATAAAAGGAACTACAATTGACATAACACATAATAATTACTAACTTGAAGCTATTAAGTAACAATTTTTAACATTTATCAAAAAAAAGGAACTACAATTGACATAACGCAGTAATAAGGACCCATTATCTAAACAATGTCGATCAACAAAAAAAACTTCTAGAATCAACCAAAGAATCCTAACTGTCAATATCCTCCAAAAATGAAAATTACAAGTATATTGCCTTCAAATTATGAAATTGAAATAAATACCACATACACCAATAGCATAGCACCATAGAACCAGTTGTTAATATGAATTGAGGAGAATAAAAATAATCACTACAACAAAAGGTGGGAAGTAAATGGCAATCCTTCTTCTCACATCCACTTCAATACAACAACAAAAGGTGGGAAGTAAATGGCAATCCTTCTTCTCACATCCACTTCAATACAACAACAAAAGGTAGGATGTAAACATCAATCCTTCTTCTCACATCCACTTCAATACGACAACAAAAGGTAGGATGTAAATATCAATCCTTCTTCCCACATCCACTTGAATATTGCAACAGAAGGTAGGAGGTAAATGTTATTTCGTATGCTCGTGTCCACTTGAATGGGGCTTTCTTTTTATCCTGTTGAAAGGCCCAACAGTCTGATCCACAATATACATGTATAGTACTTGTGTCATCCAAGGATTTGGTTTTCGAATCATGTTGTGTAATCTTCACCATGATTTGAAAGGAAGCAATCAGTAGAGAGGCCAACTTGATGGATTTGAAGCAACCTTGTTATCATTCGTCAACTGAGATGAAGCCTGGAACGATTGGATGCTTATGCAGACCACACTCTGCCCAAGAGACAAAATGATTTGGGGCCCAAATGACTTGGACGATGTCAAACGATGTTCGGCATTGGACAAGGGTGGAGGATGATGTCGAGTTGTTGACACAAGTTGCAATCCGCTCGGGATCATCCAGGTTGGTCATCCCATCACGAATTAGAACACACTTCGTTGAGGTGAAGTTGCATGTTACAGTACTGGAGGACGCACGACAGATTGTTTTGGGACCAAGAGCAATTGGAACGAAATGATCCCCCATAGACCTTCTGGAGCCTTTGTTGTTTGGTACCTGTCAACAACATGATTCGAACATAGGTAATCTGAACTATCGTTCTAGTTGTTGTTTTTCATTTGACTTAACCGATTGTGCACAAGAAGTGTATATTTTGAACCTTGTACAATATTTACTGCAAATAGATTTTCAGTAAAAGAACAGAAAATATACAATGGAAAATACAAACATTACACAGAGATTTTTCCCCTGGAAACCCAAACCAGGAAAACCAACATATTCTATATTATTCATGGTATTACATTGTTTACAATACAATATACATATAGGAGCCAGCAGCATCCAAAACCCTAACCCAATGACCTGGATTAGTCAACAACCCTAATTCCTTAACTAGAAATAGAAAACCATTGTCAAAGAAACCATGTGCCGAAAAACCACCTAAATATGTGACACGTTTCCTGAGGCAAAAAAAAATCTCGAGGGCCCTGCCCCCAAACCCCCGCGCAGGGGGAATTCATGCAAAGAATATAACACATACCCAACATTCTCCCACTTGTTGTTTTCTTTGCATAGGTTACAAGGTTACATAGTCAACAATGCCCATGGTTCCTCTACACCAAGAGAACTTCTCAGTGCTCACAGATTTTGTTAATGAATCTGCAACATTCTTCAAAGTGTCCACCTTCATCAGAAATACTTTCTTTTCTTCAATCATGTCTCTCACAAAGTGATATTGAATATCAATATGCTTTGTCTTTGAATGATAAGATGGGTTCTTCGCCAGAAAAATTGCACTCTAACTGTCACAATCTATCCTCACAGCTTGTTGTACCAACCCAATACCTGAACACAATCTTTGTAACCATATTGTTTCCTTACTTGCATGAGTGGTTTCCATGTATTCAGCTTCCGTAGTTGAAAGTGCCACTTCAGCCTGTCTTTTTTTCATCCAACTTATTGCTCCTCCAAACATGTTAAACACATACCCACTTGTAGATCTCTTATGATCTAGATCTCCATCCCAGTCTGCATCCACAAAGCCATGTATATCCACCACTCTATCCAATCCTGGTCTTCCTTGGTATCACAATCCATAGCTAGCAGTTCCATGCAAATACCTGAAAACCCTTTTTACTGTTGTCCAATGCTCCTTCCCTGGTTTTGACATATACCTGCTCAAAACTCCCACTACATGTGCAATTTTCGGTCTAGTACAGACCATTGCATATATCAAACTGCCAACTTCACTCACATATGGAACATGAGACATGTCCTCCTCCTCTTCCCATGTCTTGGGAAGCTGATTCAAAGATAACTTTACACCAACAGGACTAGAAACATTAACCGGTTTACATTCCTGCATATTAAACCTCTGCAATATTGTCTCGGCATATTTTCTCTTATTTAACCAGAGTTTCCTCTTTTTCCGATCTCTTTTAATTTCCATGCCCAAAATGAAATTTGAAGCACTGAGATCCTTCATGTCAAATTTAGAGGACAACTGAGTTTTCATATCCTGGATAATCTCCTTGTTGTTTCTTATCAGCAACATGTCATCCACATACAAGACCAAATAAATCAAATGATCACCAATTAATTTAAAATACACACAGTGATCCTCTTTGCTTCTTGTGAAGCCAAGTCCCATCATATAAGTATCAAATTTTTGATACCACATCCTTGGTGATTATTTTAAACCATATAGGGGTTTTTTTATCTTGCATACCAGCTCCTTCTTTCCCTTCACAGCATAACCTTATGGTTGCTTCATATATATTTCTTCTTCTAGATCCCCATGTAGGAATGTTGTCTTCACATCCATTTGTTCTACTTCAAAATCAAATGCAGCAGCAACAGATAACAGAAATCTTATAGAGGTTAACTTGGCAACAAGAAAAAAATCCTCACCAAAAACAATTCCCTCAACCTGGGAATAACCCTTTGCTACTAATCGAGCTTTGTATTTCTTCACTTTTCCTTCTGCATTCAGCTTCTTTTTAAATACCCATTTGTTGTCAATGGGATTTCTTCCAGTCGACAACTCCACTAGATCTCAAGCCTCATTCTTATCCAAAGATGCCATTTCTTCATCCATGGCCATTTTTCAGAGATTTCCATCCTCTGAATCCACTGCCTCCCTGAAAGTTCTAGAATCATCACCAGTAATAGACAAAGAAAAATTTGAATGGAAATTAGATGGAGTATAACTTTCTGGTATCCTTCTTTCTCTAATCGATCTCCTCAATACTAGAGTATGAGGATCTTCTTCTTCTTATTCATGTTCTTCTGTAGAGTCCGATTCATCATCCTTTAAATCAAACTCTATTTTCTCTGGTTTTTCCTTACTTGGTAGGAATTCTTGTTTAACAACGTCCTTCATTTCTCTAAATACCACATCTCGGCTATACCCCTTCTTAGTTTCTAGGTTCCAAAGCTTATAACCTTTGAGACCATCTTTATATCCAATAAAGATACACTTTTTAGCCTTCTTATCTAGCTTACTCTTGTTTTCCTTTGGAACATGAACATATGCATCATAGCCAAATACCTTGAGATGTGTGAGAGAAGGTTCCTTACCAGTCCATACCTCTTGTGGAGTCTTGTCATTCAACGTTGATGAGGGTGATCTGTTGACCAGATAACATGTAGTACCCACTGCCTCTGCCCAGAATTATTGCGCTAACCTGACACCACTGAGCATGCACCTTGATTTTTCCATTAGTGTCGTGTTCATCCTTTCTAAAAATCCATTCTGTTAAGGTGTGTATGGAGTAGTCTCCTTCCTTGCTATACCGCACTTCTTACAGAATTTTTCAAATTCATTCCCGTAGAACTCTCTGCCATTATCTATCCTCAACACCTTAATTCTTTGCTTTGTTTGATTCTCAACAAGAGCCTTAAACTCTTTAAACATGTCAAAGACCTCAAATTTCTTCCTGAGGAAATATATCCAAGTATTCCTCAAGAAGTCATCTATAAATGAGACATAGTACACAGATTTTCCCAGTGATGGGACCGACACAGGTCTAAAAACATCACTGTGAACTAGTTGTAAAATTCCTTCTACCCTCGTTGCACGAGAGGGGAATATTACCTGATTCTGCTTCCCATATAGACAATGTTCACAGAAATCAAAATCCAGAGAGAAGTTAGACATACCTTCAACCATACATTTACCGTGTAGTAGTCAAAGACCCTTCTCTCCTATATTCCCCAGTATTTGATGCCACAGCATAACCTTTTCTACAGAAACTGTAAGAGTTCTTTCTTCTTCAACTCCAATATCGGGAACAATGGAACTATTACACCCATCACTAATAGTATTTCCTTGTATCTTATACAAAGTTCCAAACTGAACTCCATTCAACAACACCATTGCTCCTCGAACCATCCTGCAGGTTTTCTTTTAAAATATTATTTTTACCCCTGCATCATCCATTTTTCTTACAGAAATCAAATTTCTAGCCAAACCTGGGATGTACAGAACACCAGGCATTGTTCTAATCTTTCCATCTATGAGTCTCAACTTGACTTTTCCTCGTCCTATGATTCTATTTGTCGAATCATCACCTAAGAAAATATTACCTCCATCGTACCTTTCATATTCACATAACCACTCCCTGTGGGGATTCATATGAAAGGATGCACTAGAGTCAACCAACCATGCCTCATGATATGCATGTGTTCTTGAAGAAGCCAAGTACACATCCCCTCCTTCTTCCTTGGAGGTATTTTCTTCTATAGAAGGAGATTCTTCATATCCCTTATTTTTCTCAACTTTGGATCTACATTGCTTCTTGTAGTGCCCTTCTTTTCCACATCTCCAACATACCTTTACAAACTTTTCGGGAGATTTAGATCTACCCTTAGACTTAGTTATCCCACTTGAGAACTTAGATCTATTTCTTTCCTAGGAACGTCCTCTTGCAAATAATGTGTATGTTCTCTGTCCTTCCATATTCTTCCGTCTCATCACCTCTGACAACAAGGATGAGACCACTTCATCAAACTTCAAGGCAGTTGTATTACTACCTATGGCCACAACCAGACTATCCCACGAGTCTGGTAAAGAACAAAGTAAACTGATACATTTATCTTCATCTAAAAATTTAATCTCAACAGATACTAACTGACTTACCATAGTATTGAAGGCATTCAAATGCTCTACCACCGAGTCTCCATCTCTCATCCTCAGGTTATACAGCTTCTTTCTCAGGAATAGTTTATTTACTAGGGACTTAGACTAATACACTACTACTCATGCAAAGAATATAACACATACCCAACAAGAAGATCCTATGGACGAAAGGTTACGAAGGATTAGTGCCTTGGCTAGCAACCAAGGGTGAAGTGATCATCGATTGTGTTTCGTCGACTTGATCATCAACGGAAGGATGGTTCAAGCGTTGGTCAACTCTGACGCCTTTCACAAGTTCTTGCAAACAGATTTAGCACATGAGATGGGACTTAAAGTTGGCCCATGTGAAGCAACGATGAAGGTTGTCAACTTTAAGGCAAAGGCGGTAGTTGGGGTCACCTCCTCGATTCATATTTAGTTGGATAAGTGGAGAGGTCATGCGGACTTCACCGTGTTGTGGATGGATGACTTTGAAGTCATTCTTGGCCAAAAGTTCCTTAGGAGGACACGGTCCGTTCTCTTACCATTTGCAGACAAGTTGGTGATACTTGATGACCAAAAGGCTCATGTTGTGTGCACAATTACAAGGAAGTTGGATGGAATAGTGTCGCTAGTCTCTACACTGAGCATGAAGAGAGAAACAAGGCACCCGGAGTCGCAAATTCATGCAGCAATCATTAAGGAAGTGGAAGAGAGTGGGACGAGGATGCTTGTTTCGCCGAAGCTTTCCAATGTGTTGAACGAATTTGCATATAGGATGTTGGGTGTGTTGTCGAAATTCCTCTCACCTAGGCACATTGTTGACCATCATATGAGCTTGAGTCAGGACTGTAGCCACCAGTAAAGGCTCCTTATCGACTCTTTGGGCCCGATTTGGAAGATTTGAAGCAACGGTGGATAGAGTTGGTGAACATTGGGTTCATTCGACCCTCTAAGTCCCCATATGGTGCACCAGTGCTCTTCCAAAAGGACACAACAGAACTAAGGATGTGTTTGGAATACTGCTCCTTGAACGAACAAACAAGAACCACTACATGTTTCCTTTAGTTTTGGACTATTTTGACAAGTTATCTAAGGCTAAAGTCTTTTCAAAACTAGACTTGAGGCAAGGGTATTACCAAGTCAGAATTGTGGAAAGGGATGAAGAAAACACAGGCATGGTGATGAGGTTTGGCAACTTTAAGTTTTTGGTCATCCCTGTTGGCTTGTACAACGGCCCAACAACCTTTTGTACCTTGATGAATGACATGTTTCATACATTCTTGGACAAGTTGGTGATTGCCTACCTAGACAACGTTGTGGCGTTCAGCCAAAGCGTGGATAATCACAAGAAGCACTTGGCCAAAGTCTTTAATACATTGAGACAAAATCAACGATACTTGAAGAAGTCCAAGTGTGTCTTCAGGAAAACAAAGATCCCATTCTTGGGACATTGGATTGGGAAGGATGCATCAACATGGACCCTGCAAAGATGTAATATACCCAATAGAATGGGTTGGAATAATATGTCTTTCTATGCAAGAAATGTTCTTGATGCTCTAATATTGCTGACAAATTTTCACAAACAGTTTGCATGCATTCTACTAATAGACATTTTGCCAAACATATTGCATGTAATACAAAATACACTAGAAATAGAAAAAGACAATAGGTGGAATTTTATTATGAAAGAAGATCTAAATACGATGATAACAATATTACCAACTTAACGAGAACTGTGACCTCAAGACGAGAACTCTAACCCAAAAAACTCATATTTTTGCATAAAAAACATGAAAATCAACCCCAAATCAAAAAGTGGTGCTACGAGTAGCACCATTTTTTCAAACATGGTCAAAATTACAACATTTTTCAAGCATGACCTTCAAAACTCATACAATAGCTTAGAAAAACCTTAAAATTAACACCTAAATAAAAAAGTGATGATAACTACAGCAAAAGAAAAATTCTAAACATTAAAATTATGGCTCATTTCCACCTAATTGAAACCGTGGTTTTGACAATAGATCCCTATGCCAAAAAAAAATAAAAAAATTGGATACAAAATGATCACTTAAAAATTTATTTACTAACATTTTTTTCTTCTTAAATTTACAATGAAAAATAAATAAATAGAAAGGACAAAATCTTCTCAACTTTTTTTTTTAAATGAAGCAAAAAACACATTAAAAAAATATATTCAAAACCCAAATTATATAAAATAAAATAAAATAACATTAAAAAAAAAAATGGTCTTAAAAAAAAGTGAAAACAAATTTAAAATTTCCAAAAAAACAAAAAAATAATGACCAAAATAACCCTTGAAACTTAAAAACAAAAAACAAAAACAAAGAATTAAAAAAAAAAACAATAAACAAACTAAAAAAGGAAACGAAATTAA
>JASDQU010101865.1:311042-322744 GCA_032191745.1 Picea mariana
TTATCATATAAAGAAAAAGAGGTTTTTACCCTGTATGGGTTTCCTCGGGAAACATCTGTCTCTGTGTTTCTCATATATGTGACTGATGTTGAATGTGCCATTGTTTATTTCTCTGCATTATTGTGATCATCATTCAGTGTTTCTGCAAAGAGTTTAAAAGAAGCATAATTGTTTAAGCATGGTAACAACTGATTCACCCCCCCCCCTCTCAGTTGTCCAACATATATTTCATATCTTTCAAACTTTCCACAAAATTTTAGGGTTTTCATAAGGTTCAAATTCCTCCATTCCATACAAGAACCTCCCCAAAACCAAGACACATGCATCACTGAGTGAGTGATGTTTTGGTTCATGTATTGCAAGCTTTCCTTCAAGGATACAAGGTTTTCATGGACATAAACAATCCATACCTATTCATTTTGATAGTTCAACAAGTTAAGCATATATACCACAAGAAACTCCATTTGTTGAGAAGTTTCGATTCATCAAAATAATTTATATTTCTCATTCATTAAACAATATAAGTATACATAATTCATGCACATTTAAACATCACAAGATAAACACTTATCTGATAAGGAAAATTATCCAACACCAACTCACTGAGAGAGGATTCCTTTCGTCCCAAACATAGGCCATAATGTAGAGTACCTTCCTATAGTATGCCACCCCAGTGCCAAGCCATGATACCACCATGGGTACAACTCATTTGGATTTACAAAATTAAAAAAATCCAGGAAGGTTACTCTCCTTCCTCCTATGATACATAAGAATTTTCCCCCTTCCCTCTAATATGAGGAAATATATAGGCTTATAAGGTGGTTTCTAAACTATATTTCCTTTGCACCAAGGATTCCCTTCTCTCTTAAACAATTCCTCAACAACCTCCCCTTACCAGAGCTAGTTTCATTCCAGTAAGCACCAAGATATAGTCATTCTTACTCCAGTTTGGATCTAGGTAATATATATTTAGGGTGATCATCAATAACTCAGACGATATTCCTATTTTCTTCAAGGAAAAATCTCTTCTTTATTATTATCTTCAATCCTTTCCCACAAACAACTCTATTCGTTTCCTTGTACCTCAATCGGGCTACTACTCACTTGTTCTTTTTAGATTCCTCTCTACTCAAGATTATATGCACTCTTACTTTATTTTGGTTCTTGTTCTATTGTCTGTGTGTGCACCGTTGTTTGCACTCTCTTCTTGTCTATTCCCATATACCTCTTTGTTTTTCTTGTCTACTGGTGTTTTTCCACTCTTCGACTTGTCCTTCCTAGTTCTTTCAAGATCCTCATTTTTTCCTGTAGATGTAACCTCTAGCCTGCAATTCCCACCTGAAGGGGAAAATCCATGGTGTCCTATTGTTACTCAATTAATTGTCCCTTTTGTTCTTCAAATACCAACTTCCAACAACCATTAATTGTTCCAACTACCTCTGTGACTTCTTTTACTAGTCATGTGATCTCCTCTAAGTCTTATATGATAGTAGATGTATTTTGATACTTTGCCAACATAAGTTGGCTTTCTAAGAAAGATTCTTTTTTTTCCTTGTTAATGCATCTTATCTCCTCTTCAGCCAACCATTCAATCAATCCTTGCCTCACCAATTCTCTCCGGTGTATCATGGCTAGTACTGTAAAGGCTATCCCTCTTAGTCAGTGTTTTGGTATTTTCATTAAATTAAAACATAATCCCATGCTTCATAACATGAAGTCTTAGTATAATTACAATCTTGGGGGGAAATAGGGTGTTACATCCCCCCCCCCGTTAAGAGAAACACCATCCTTTGTGTTTAAAACACCATGTATATAAAATTATATAGTAAACAAAAAAGGGTATGCCAATCTAAAGGCATCGTCCAGCTCCCATGTAGCTTCATATTCTAAAAAGTGTTTCCATTGCACCTTGACCTACACGATGGATTGGTTATAGAGCATTGTTTCTTTCCTATCTCAGATGCATTGGGGTTCGGGTTGGAATTCTCCTTAGGGTTGTACCTATATCACCATACAATCAATTACATGATTAGGGTCATGTACATACTTCTTTAACAAATATAAATGGAAAACATTATGAGCTCTAACAATAGGTGGTAATGCAACTATGTATTCTATGGGTCATATTCTTTCTAGGACTTCAAATGGTCCACAATATCGAGGTGCTAACTTAGCACATGCTCCCATTTTCAAGGAAATTATTTTGGTTTTCACTCAAAGATACACATGGTCTCCTACTTTGATGTCTATGTGATTTCTCTTGCTATCAACATAACTCTTTTGTATATCTTGGGAAAGCTTTAGGTTTTGTCTTATCTTAACCATGATTGATTCCATTCCGTTCAACAATTCTAGTCCAAGTGTGATTTTTTCCACTGGAATGTCCCAAATGATTGTAACTCTACACTTTCTACCATTTATAACCTCAAACGGGTTCATTTTCAATGATTCGTGGTAACCATTGTTGTATGAAAACTCTAGTAGGGATAGATACTCTGCCCACTACTTGGGATGATGCATATCATGCATCCTCAACATGTCCTCTAAAACTTTGTTCACCCTTTCAGTCTAACCATATGTTTGAGGATAGTAGTCGTGCTAAATTCCAACTAATTTTTTGATGCATGAGAATCGCTCCACCTAAACACACACCAGTTGATTAGCACGATTGGTGCGCATTCAAGGAAGGGGGAGAGGTACCTTCCTCTCATTTTGCCTTCGAAATCTAGATCATAATTAAGGAAATTAATGTTGACATGTTGGAAGAGCCAAGTTGTGCCTTCACACAAGTTGTAGATAAGGTTTCCATTAAGTGGTTGACGGTAGGAGGGATATGCATCCGATTCAAATCATATTTCCATCATTGTAATATGCCTCATTAGTCAGGCATTTTGAATGGTGATTAGACACCACTAGATTAGCTTGGAGGGAATCTCATCAAGCACCTCTTGTATGAAATATTGTATTGTTTCCAGTAGAGTAGGTAGATATAGAGGATAGAGAGAGACAAGACTCAATTGTAGTCGGGAGTCACATATTGTAATGGAAATTCCACCATTAATAGAAAAAGAACATATTTTCCTGTTTCTCAATTTTTGTGTAATGGATGTTTAGTTGTGAATGTCACTCGTATGTGTTTGTACTGTAGATGCATGTTAGAAATCCTTTACAGGGATATAATTATAATCTTTTATTTGTGATTGTGTTGGATTAATTCTATTTCTCTAGGGTAAGTGCAAGGAGTGGGCGGCAGAGAGTTGAAACTCTGTGATCCAACACAAGGAGTGTGTGTCTGAACTCATTTCAAGTCAAAAGAGAAGCTGCCAGGAGGGCATGCTAGGATAATTCACAGACTTGGAGGGGGATTTAAAGGTTGTTGAATACCTTGGAACGAAAGGTTGTTTAGGAGAAAGCGCAACGCAAATTTATTAAACACTCTATAAGACTCTTCAAGGAGAGAATTGAGCTAGTGTGAGTGTGCATAGGAGCAACACATTCTGGAGTGTTGGAAGAGTTGAGAGATTCCCAGGGTTGTTGAATACTTTGACGAAGGAATAATTTGCAAGAGTGCATCGACCAAGGAAAGGAGATTCCTTAAGAGTTCTGGAAGGGCTCAAGGAGAATCCATCAAAAGAATTAAATGAGCACAAGGAGTGCGCCAAGGATATAGTAAGTTCATATTACAATCTTAGGAGGAAGGGTGTTAAGTTTCCATGAGAGCACTACAAATTCTGCAAAAGGACCCAGGAGAACTGAGAATTGTGAAGGTTTCAAGTTGAGCAAAATATCAGAAGGACTAGTGCAAAACTCTGCAAGGAGTGCATAGGAAAGGATGAGAATAGTCTAAGTCTTGGGCAAAAAAAGTGATAAGTGTGCAAGGGGACTGAGGACTTGCTGAAGTTTCGAAGGCTGTGAAATCACCCATCGTCGGGAGGAGACATGTGATGAAAGATCAGGATATCTGGGAGGTTTTCCAAAATAAAATGGAAGTCTTCGCGAAGTAGCGAAGAGTGGATTGAATCCAGACCGTTGGATATGGAAAGTACACGTGGAAGCAATCCACACAATTCGGAGGAGTAGTACTCCAAAATTTTACCGACAAGGGGAGAGAAATATCGTCAAATCTCTAAAGAGCGGAGTAGATCTTGGCCATCGATCGTCAGAAGGAACATGGTGTTAGATTGCAGAGGTAGGAAGGAAGTACTCCGGGAGAAATTAGAAGAGGAAAAGTAAGAGACTCTCGAAGGCCAAAGTTCTAATAGATTTCAACCGTCGATCAGAATGAGGGACAGACCATTGATCCTCATGTCAGTTGAGTTCACTAATTCAAAGTTCAGAAATGTAGGAGTTGGTTGTTGTGGAAAGAGTCAAAGGCTCAAGCCCGAAGGGATTTTGTCGGGTAGCCCCAGGACACAGCTAGAGGTCACATGATAGAAAGGGCATGGAACAAAGCGCTGAGTGTCACCGCCAATTTTCTTAGAAGGGCCAAGAAGAGAGACGCAAGGTTAAGAGGACCCTCACTTTGGATAAATAAGGACCTATGATAAAGTTATCAGGTTCCAGCAGGGAGCCAAAGAGTCAATTCAACTCAGGTGTTCAAACGATCCTAGATCGGGAGTTTGAGCAGCCCTAAAGGAGAGAAGAGGGGAGGCAGTCTGCGCCAGAGTGGTAGAAGAGATTGATTTCACCTTTAGATAGCAGGTGAAGAGAGATATTGTGAGATGTTATTTAGAGATCGTTGCGAGGTGCGCAATAGATGGTAAAAAGCCAGGTGGGCTAAAAATGAAGAAAGATGACTGTTGGAGGTCATAAGCATGGTAGGAGAGAAGACTTCTGGAAGAAAAGCAAGGTAGAGATGTACAAGGAACTTAGTGAAATTCGAGCGGATATGGAAAAGATAGCATTGAAAATGCAGCAAGAGGAAAAGGTACATTGGAGGTATGAGTGGCCTTTGAAAAGGACAGCTAAGTGGAATGTTCATAAGTTGTTGGCTAGAAGGCAGAAACAATTGTTAAAAAGGTGGTTGAGATATGCCTAAAACCTCGATGGCGAGGGAAAGAGATTTGGCATAGGTCTCGTAGGTTTCTAGGTGGGCAATGAAGAGGGATCAATTGATCTCATAAACTACTAGGAGGGCAGAGGAGACATCTCGATTTTCTAGGTGGGCAAGGGAGAGGATATAAGCTCAGCTGAGAGTTCATGTCAAGGGGTGTTGACAGGAGGTAAGGAAGAAGAAGAGAGGCCTCATCCATATGAAGATTCATACGGACCTGCAATCCATGTGAATGAATATGATGAAAATTTTAAAACTTCTATCACAAAGGAGAAGGATCAAAGGAGAGTTCTGGTTATTGGGGGAATCCAAATATTTCTGCCAAGCAACCAAGGAGAGGTTAGCACAGGTGTTGTAGATGCAACAAAAGGACAACGAGCTGAGATTGTTAGAGAGGAGAAGGAGAAGTTACTCAAGTCCACCCCAACATAAGTAGAGCACCCAATTGAGTTACTCACTCAGTGGGAGATAGATTTGAAGATGCTGGACGATTGGTTGAGTAGTTCAAAACCAGAAGGTGACTGCCATGAGATATCCCTGCTAGAAGAGATATGCCAATATGAGTTGTAGCTGGAGGAAGATGGAATTAGAAAAATCAAAGAACTAACAAGAGTTAGTCTGTTAAAGGAGGTAGATGAACAATAGTTCAATGGTGAGATTGTAGAATTGGAGTCTGCAGTAGAGTGGTCAGTCAGCGTCACAGAAGAGGAAGGTAGCATGAGAGGCTAGGTTGGTATTCTCATCAATTGATGTGAGGAATGGAAACCGAGTAGACTTCATAAAGAAGTCCAACTAGGAGAGCAGATGGAAGAAGCCATCGAGGAGATAAGGAGGCTGATGGTAAAGTTTGTTGAAGAAGCAGTCAATAAGAAGAATCTGGACAAAGAAAAACCTGCACTAGCAGCAGGGAAGCTGCAGAAGCAACAGCAAGGCAGAGGAGTAGAGGGACAACTCCAGGAGAAAGTTTGGATCCAAGAGGATTTCAACAGAGCTGGGAAGATCATGAGTAGGAGCTCATGAATTTCTATAGCCATGGAGTATGATGTAGGAGCATCACTCCACCTCAACACGCACCAGCTCATTATCACGATTGGTACATATTCAAGGAAGGGGGAGAGGTGCCACCCTCTCATTTTTCCTTCAAAATCTAGATCATAATTAAGGCAATTGATGCTAACAGGTTGGAAGAGCCAATTTGTGCCTTTTCAAAAGATGTAGATAAGTTTTCCATTAAGTGGTTGACAGTAGGAGGGACTTTCATTTGATTCATATAATATTTCCATAATTGTAATCTTCCTCATTAGTCAGGCATTTTGAATGGTGATTAAACACCACTAACTTAGCTTGGATGGAAGCTCATCGAGCCCCTCTTGTATGAACTCTTGTATTGTTGCTAGTAGAGTAGGTAGATATAGAGGATAGAGAGAGTCGAGACTCAGTCATAGTCCGGACTTACATATTGTAATGGAATTTTCACAATTAATAGAAAAAGAACTGATTTCCTATTTGTCAATTTCTATGTAAGGGATGTTTATTTGTGAATGTTACTTGTATGCGTTTTTAATGTAGATGCATGTTAGAAATCGTCTGCAGGGATAGAATTATAATCTTCTATTTGTGAGTGTGTTGGATTAATTTTGGTTCTCTATGCTAAGTGCAAGGAGTGCACGACAGAGAGTTGAAACTATGTGATCCAACGCAAGGAGTGAGTGTCTAAGCTCATTTCGATTCAGAAGAGAAGCTTCCAGTAAGGCATTCTAGGATAATTCATAGACTCGGAGGGGGATTTCAAGGTTGTTGAATACCTTGGAATGAAAAGCTGTGTGGGAGAAATCATAGCGCAGAGTTACTAAACACTCTATAAGACTCTACAAGGAGGGCATTGAGCTAGTGCGAGTGCACACAGGAGCAACACATTCTGGAGTGTTGGAAGCATTGAGAGAAACATAGGGTTGTTGAATACTCTTAGGAAGGAAGGATTTGAAAGAGTGCATCGACCAAGGAAAGGAGAAGCCTTAAGAATTCTAGAAGGGCTCAGGGAGAAGTCGTTAGAAGACTTCAAACGTGCAAGGAGCGCGCCAAGGATACAATAAGTTCATCTTACAATATTAGGAGGAAGGGTGTTAAGTTGCCAGAAGAGCACTAGAAAGTTTGCAGAAGGCCCAAGGAGAATTGAGAACCTCAAAGGTTTCAAGTTGGGAAAAATATCAGAAGGACTAGTGTAGAAATATACAAGGAGTGCAAAGGAAAGGTCGAGAATAGTCTAAGTCTTGAGCAAAAAAACTGCTAAGTGTGCAAGGGGAGCGAGGACTTCCTAAGTCCTGAAGGCTACAAATTCGTCCATCGTCGGGAGGATACAAGTGATGAAATATCAAGAGATCCAAGAGTTGGAGCTTTGGGAGTTTTTCCAAGAGAAAACATAAGTCTTTGTGAAGTTGCGAAGAGTGGTTTGAATCTAGATCGTTGGATCTGGAAAGGACGCGTGGAAGAGATCAACAAAATTTTGAGGAGTAGTACTCTGGAAGTTTACTGACAAGGGGAAAGCAAGATTATTGAAGCCCTGAAGAGTGAAGTAGATCTTGGTTGTCAATCATCAGCAGGCATATGGTGTTAGATAATGGAGGTCAGAACGAAGTAATCTAGGATAAATTATAGGAGGACAAGCGAGAGACTCCCTAAGGTTGGAGTCTGAATATATTGCAGTCGTCGATTGGAAGGAGGGATGGGGATTGTTGATCCTCGCTTCATTTGAGTTTGTTGATTCAGAGTTTGCGAATGTAGGAGTTGGTTGTTGTGGAAAGATTAGAAGTCTGAAGCTCGAAGTGCTTTTGTGGTTTAGCTCTGGGACACACCCCAAGGTCACATGATAGAAATGGCATGGCATGGAGAGCTAAGTGCCACCGCCAACTTTCTTCGAAGGGACAAGTAGAGAGTCGCAGGGTTAAGAGGACCCACACTTTGGAGAAAGAAGGACATATGATAAATTTATTGGGTTCCAACATGGATCTGAAGAGTCAATTCAAATCACGTGTTCAAATGATCCTAGACTGGGAGGTCAAGTAGTCCCGAAGGAGAGAAGAGCGGAGAGGGTCTGTGCCAGTTTTCAAGCCTCCAAAAAATATTTTCCAGAAATTCTAGGTGAACTTAGCATCTCTATCTGAGATTATGTGCAAGATACCAGATATAAAAATATGCAAAATAGAAATAAAATGCTAGAAATGGCAGAATAACAGTAAAATATCCATCATAATCTCCACAATAACACAAATGATATAAGAATAGCAATAGAAATAACACTTTGATTCAGAAAGAAATGTTCACAGGTCTCTTCGAGGGGGAAACCTCCAATCGAGCAGTGCTCTATTACAATAATCTCCCAGCTAGGGTTTTCATACCCTCAACCCTTATTTATACAAAATGTCTATCAAGAGAAGCATCTAGAGGAAGATCCTTCTAGAAGTGGAAGCTTCTATTAGGTCTTCTTACATCCACCTTATTTTATTTTATTAAAAGGCCTTATTAATATTGAACTTTATTATATCTGAATATATTAATCTACCTATGTGCGGGTTAGGACCCTAACATGTCCACCCCCTTAAAAACAACCTTGTCCTCAAGGCTTGAGATGAGGAAACTATTGCAAAATGGTAGTTGGTTCCCAAGTGGCATCTATTGGATTCGTATCTTTCCACTAGACTATCACTTCCTTGATGGTTTGCTGATGCAGGCGACGCTCACGCTGGTCCAAAACTACTTCTGGCTATAGCCAAATGGATCCTTCTTCAGCTAACTCAGGAAGGTTGGTTTGAATTTGGCACTGAGTTCCAATCACCTTCTTGAAGCATGAAACATGGAAAATTGGATGTAGCTTCAACTGACTGGGCAGAGCTAACTAATATGCGACTTGTCCCACATGTTTGAGAATTGTATAAGGACCATAAAATTTGGGCACTAGCTTATGACAATGCTCGGCCTTGAGGGAAGTTTTATTGTATGGTTGCAGTCGCAGAAACACCTGATCCCCTTATACAAATTGATTTTTAGAGTGACCTTGATCTTCTTATTGCTTCATGTGATTTTGTGCCATGACCAAGTTCTCTTTAAGGGTATGAAGAATATCCTCTCAAACTGTAAGTGTTTGGTCAACCACCTGGACCTTCGAGGTACCCAGTAAGTATGAAAGAACTGCAGGTGGCTTCTGTCCATATACTACTTCAAAAGGAGTCATGCGAGTAGTTGTATGGTAGGAAGTGTTGTACCACCATTCAACTAGGGGTAGCCATTGAACCCACTGATGTTGTTTTTCAACAGCAAAACACCTCAGGTATGTTTCGAAACACTTGTTGACAAATTTCATTTGACCATCAGTCTAGGGATGATAAGCTATGCTGAGATGCAATTGGGTGCCCTGGAGCTTAAACAATTCTTGACAAAAATTGCTTGTGAAAGTTGGGTCACAGTCAGAAACAATAGAGTGCGGCATGCCATGAAGCTTGAAGACCTGATCCATGAAAAGTTGAGCCACCGTGGATGCAGTAAATGGGTGTTGAAGACCGCAAAAATGAGAATACTTTGAAAGGATATCAACAACCACCATTATGACTGATTTATTCCCTAATTTGGGTAAGCCGGTAATAAATTCCATAGAGATATCCTTCCAAATAGCCGGTGGAATCGGAAGCGGTTGTAGTGTGCTTGGAGATTTGACTATTTCTCCCTTGTTGCATTGACACACCTCACATTCAGCTACAAAATTATAGATGTCCTGTTTCATACCATCCCAGAAAAAAGAACGTTTGACTCTGTCATATGTTTTGGTAAACCCTGAGTGCCCCACTGTGGGTGTAGCATGAAGCTCAGAAAGTACCATGGATTTAAGCTTTCATTGTTTACTTAAATACAAATGACCTTTGTATCGAAGCTCATCCTATAACCAAGAGTACCCTGAGGGAGCCGAAGCCTTGCTATACAATTGATGGATCAGATGTGAACTTTTGGGGTCTTGAATCCATTCCTATCGCACAACTTGGAGCCAATCGGGTACAATGAAGGAAAGAAAAAAAAGGGATCCTTATTCTTCATATTTTCGAGACAGTGCATCCACCACTACATTGTCTTTACCCTTCTTGTAAATGATCTCATAATCATAACCAAAGAGCTTAGTCACCTATTTTTGTTGCTTCTGGGAGGAAATGCGTTGTTCCATAAAGTACTTGAGGCTTTGATGCTCGGTCTTGATTTGGAAGCATTGCCCCAAGAGATAAGGGCGCCATAGCTCAATGGCATGTAGAATAGCCAACATTTCCTTTTCATAAATGGGTTTGCCCAGATTCCTTTCAGAAATTTGCTTGCTGGTGAAGGCCAAAGGTCGACCCTCTTGCATAAGGACAGTGTTGATTCCTTTCCCTGAGGCATCACATTCCAACACAAAGGTCTTTGTGAAATCAAGAAGGGATAGAACCAAAGTGGTGAACATGGTCATCTTCAAGGTTTGAAAAGCTTGAGCAGCAGCTGGAGTCCAAGTGAAAGAGTTCTTTTTGAAGAGAGCAGTGAGAGGTGCTGCAATATTTCCATAGTTATTAACAAACTTGCGATAATACCCTGTTAAGCCCAGAAATCCATGAAAGATTTTGAGAGTCTTTGGGTGCGGCCAATCTTGAATAGCTTCAATCTTTTTTGGATCCACCCTGACGCCATCCTTGCCAACCAGATGACCCAAGTATTCTACTTCTGAGGCACCAAAAGCACATTTGGATTGTTTCAAGAAAAGTTGGTGCTAGGAGAGGAGATGGAGAACTTGATCCACATGATTAAGATGGTCGGTCCAGGTTTTTCTATAGATGAGGATATCATCAAAGAAAACTAAGACAAAATGACAGAGAAAGGGATGGAAGACATGATTAATGAGGCTTTGGAAGGTGGAGGGAGCATTACACAAGCCAAAGGCCATGACCAAAAACTCATAGTGGCCCTCATGAGTGAAAAAGGCCATCTTGTGAATGTTTGCCTCTTTCATACATATCTTGTGATAGCCTGAGTGATGATCAAGTTCAGTAAAGAATTGGGTGCCACTCAATTCATCCAGGAGGTCATCAATGACAAGAATTGGAAATTTGTCTTTAATGGTCAATTTGTTGAGGGCATGGAAGTTAGGACACATTCTCCAAGAACCTTCTTTCTTTAGGACCATGTCTATAGGAGAAGAGTAAGGGCTCATACTAGGGCGGATAATGCCTGCATTAAGGAGTTCCTGGACCATTTTCTCAATTTCATTTTTTTGTGAGAAGGGGTGGTGATATGGATGGATATTGGGAGGAAGGCTTCCAGGTACAAGGGGAATGGAATGATCATGAACACTGCAGGAAGGAGGGAGGCCTTGGGGAGTGGAAAATACCATTTGATTTTTAGAAAGGAGAGCTTGGAGGTCATGCGGCACCAGGGGTGTTTTTGTTGCTTGAATGGTATGGAGTTGGGCAATGACACCAGAATGCCCTTTTTTGAGCATCTTTTCCATGCGATGGGAACTAATGACCTCAGGTGAACCAACATTGATGCCCTAGAATTTATATTGGTGGCCTTCCTGGTCGAATTGCATGGTTAATGCCTTAAAATCCATGATAATGGGACCCAAAGTTCTTAGCCAGTCGAC
>JASDQU010101866.1:0-19861 GCA_032191745.1 Picea mariana
ACTAACCATTAATTTAATAATTAATCATTTAATGTCTCTTTTAATAATTACTCATTCATTAACCCGTAATCAAGGGGTTAATCATACTTCAACTAAGTATAATCAAAATAATTAATGAATAACTTGTAATCAATTAAGGTTATATAATAATTAATTATAATTTAGCCAATGTTTAGGATTAGTTATGAAATTATTCACAGTAATAAGAAAAGGGTCATTACAAAACATCCACGATCTGAATGACGATAGCTTCACCGATTGCTCCCTATGAGATCATCGGTCTCTTGCTTCCAAAATATCTCTGTTCCAGCACCAGCTATAAGATCATAAGTTTGGTGTGATTCTCCCTTTTCCCCCTTTATTTTCACCATGAGAAAGCTTGCTTATATAACCTTGGAGAGGCTCAACAACTTGAGATATCTTTGTGGTGAGTTGAGGATTTTCCTCCTCCAGTTAGAGATCTGCCCTAAGATCATGGATTGATTGAGCATTACAACCCAAGTGCCTTCTAAGAATGAAAAGATCCTTCCCTCATCCTTCTCAACAAATCAACTGCTGCCCAGAATAGGTAGTGCTCCCTCAAAAGGGAACTCAGAGCGTTATAACACTCCCTAGTAGTGTATAGAGGAGTGCCAACACTCCTGAGGGTAGGAGCACTCTTGCAAAAGGGCTGATGCAGTGCTATAACGCTCCCAGATAGTGTATAGAGGAGCACCATCACTCCTGAGAGAGGTATAGGGGAGCACCCTCCTCCAAAAAATCATTTTTTGGGGTGCTTTCAGATGGCAAGAGGTTCATAAACCTGTTGACTCATTTCTCCTCTTCCAAAGAAAATGTTTGAGGTGTTTCAAGTGTCCTTCTCATGTCATTATAGGCACGACATAGGCATCATGGCAATATGCTTTCCTTGACACTTGCGACACTTGTAAGCAAAATGCGACACTTGCGACCTTTGTAATGACGACACTTGCGACACTATCAAAGTGAGTAGTTTCGATGTGTAATAGATTTCCCCCCAAAGTATGAAGTTAGAATATGAGAACTGATAGCTGAAATGCTTTGTAGACTTTCAAGTAAGGGTATAGACGTAGAGAACACGACAGAAGCTGCACACAAACATCCAATAAATATTATGGCATGTTTCAAACCCAAGGCAGGCATACCTATGCTTGGGTGATCAAGACTTACAAGATATGGCCGCCATAAAATACACTGCGGATCCATAATTGTATTGATAAAAGTTATAGCCACTGAAAATACACTATGGATCTATACTCTCATGACCTGAACTGATCGTAGCCATGAAGAATACACAGTGGATCTACGAGATGACAAGACATAGACATAACCAATACAAAGTGGATCTATGTCACAGTATATGTGTCATTGTTCAAGAGAAAATCCATCGCAACCTGGGCAAAGTACATATCAAAGTGATCACTCAACCCAGGGTCTTCTTACCGATCCCGATGTAGTACGAATCTAACCATGTGAATAGATGTCCCGATGTTGAACATGGCAGAAACCACTTGATTACCGGTCAATGATGTAAACCGTTAACAAGCGCGAGGGAGATCACCATTAATGTAAATGATTACCAAGGTACTGTAGTACATTCCAATGAATGTGAATGGATGAGCTGAAGTCGAACATTCGTGGAATCATCCGATTAGAGGTCAATGATGTAAAACCACTGTCGGACGTGAGGAGGCCTACCATTGAGGCATGCAGGTCCCAAAGTACTAACTGGTTTCTAAGTCTAGTTTTTGGATAATGTGTTGAAGTCGATAGGAATAGGCTCATCGAAGGAGGGCCTTGATGTATCCCCCATCAATGACACGAAACAGACATAGAGATGTAATTGGTAGATCAAATGAACATGGACTGACATGGGTATTGAGACAAGATATTTGTTATGGCTGAGTCTCGAAGTGAATACTTCCCTTGAACACTGAGGTACGATAGTAAAAATATGACATGGACCAAAACTTGATGATGCAGTGGATGCTGTGACTTACGTCAAGTGACCCAGAGGAGTGAAAGAAACTCAAAGGATTGGCTCAATGCAAAGGTTCAATGGATTATAATGCGTGCAAAAGACAAAGTGTCATGTTCAAGGGCGACTCTAAGAGTTGCTTGGTAATGTTCTCAAAAAACTACTTGGCTTGCTTCTTTCAATTTTTCCCCCATCTAGATAGACGAGTACCTCTTTTTAATTTAACGAGCTCGAGGAGGATAACATATGCTCAATAAAACTCACCTTTGGTAAGTTCATCTTCCTTTGTTTAACAAACTAGAAGAAGTAAGAGTTCGATCCCATATGGGCCTCTCGATGTTTTGTTTAGCGAGTCCAAAGACAGAAAACTCGAAGGTTTTTCATGATTATAGAGTCTGGAAAAACACTTAAAAGAGAACTCTCTCAGTTCCTTTTCAATAAAGTAGTCTGACGAGACCGAAAAAGAGATAAACTATCACTCAACAGACGTTTTCTTCAAATACTTTAACAAGCGTGAAGAGAACAAGGTCGCTTGGTAATCGTTTCATGTTTAGAGAGTCTGAAAATAAATTAAAGATGACTCCAATGTTGTCCTTTTTTGTAATGTTAGTCTCACGAGGCCGAAAAAGAGATAAATTATCACTCGAAAGATGCCCTTTCAAACCGTTTAATGAGTGGAAAAGAAAGCAAGATCACTCGGAAATATTTTCATGTTTAGAGAGTCTGAAAAGAGCTGAAAGGAGACTCCAGGGGGTTCCTTTTTTGTGTATCCATATAGGTCCGAAAAAGAGATAAAAGTCTACCCGGATGCATTCTCATGTATTTTACGAGCATGAGAAAGAACAAAGACTAAGCTCGGTATGCCCCCAGCTTGTAGTGGATTAACTCCATAAAGATCATCAAAGGCTGGATACATGCCCTCCAAGCTTCAATTCATTCACCGGCTCTAAGGTCTTCACCAATTTCTGTAGTAGATGAGAACAAGGAGAAGGGTGGATGAAAAGAAGGTTCAAGAGAGGTGATTGTTTCATTTTTTAACGTGCTTGACATAAGAAAAGAACTATGCTCAGGACCTCTATTTCATATTTTAACGAGCTTGCTACAGAGAAGAGAAACTATGCTCGTGGTTTCCTTCAGATCATGGCTTCCAAGAGGATAATGGTCTGGAAGGGTACCATTTCAATGGATAAAACATGGTCATGGCCTCCAGGAGATCTTCGCTGGATGGAAGATAATCACTCGGGAAGGACCACAAGTCAAGGGTCATGATAGGAGTAAGGAGATCAAGCTCCAATAATCCTACCGAAGAAATCACCATGTCCACTACTGGATCCAAATCATCGGAAGTTGAAAGCATGGGAGATGATGAAAAATCAACACCGGGAGGGGAGATAGACGGTATATCTCACGAGGGGGAAGAAAAGAGGATCAGTGACAGTTATTATCCCGAGGTAACTTGTTAATGTGAAACATTTCCGGAATAGATTCATCCGAAGGAAAATTTGGGAAAATGTAGTCAATCACAGATGATAAGGAACTCAACCATGATTGCATCGAGGAACTATCAAATGCCAATAGATGTTGGGCATCTGACGAGGGAGAAGTGGATTGGGTAGAAATGTATGACGTTTCGGCTGGACTAAGTGGCACGGTGTCACCTAGTGCATCGAATCCCAACGGACGAGGTATAATCCAAAGGTCAGATGATTCCAAAGATTGATAAGCCGCAGTCGAAATCATATCGACGGTGGCAATATGATGTGTATTCGGTGGAAGTGGTGTAGGGAAGGTACCCATGAGGCTAGAATATTTCAGTAAGCCAACACAAACGCTTTCATGCGTGATCTTGTGGTCTCCCAAGAAAGGAATATTATTGGTAGTGGGAGCATGAGAATCGGTCGTGCAGAAATCCAACTGATCAACAGTGACAATTTTTCCTTGGTGAGGAAATTGTACACATCGAAAGACCAATGAGGCAACGACATTCATAGCATAAAACCAACTTCTTCCAAGTAACAAGTTGTAATCGAAGGGAGCATCGACCACCTCGACATCAACAGTAATAGTTTTTCCACCCAATTGGATGGGCAGGGACTGTAAAATCCTATGGGGATGAAAACCTCGCCCATCAAAGGCACGTAACATCGTTGGGGATTTTTTGAGTGCTGGTTATTTTAAACCTTTCCAACATGCTAAAGACATGACACAAGTTGAGGTTCCCTCATCCAAAATAGTTCGATGGATTTGTTGATTGTGAACAACAACATCAACTTGGAAAGCAAGTTGGTGGGAGAGTTGAGACGCATAATTATACAGGTTAAACATGATTTGATTGGACGACTCAAGATCAACAGCACCAAGAGCGGTCAAGAGCATTCTACGTTGACTGGGGCAGTGCTATAGAACTTCTAACACAGACATAGCACACGGTGCTTGAGCCAAATCTTCAACAATGTTGTAGTTTTGGGCAGCACGTGAACTAGGATTAAAGGTAGCTTTGAGGATAGTGGTCTTAGGAGGGTGTAAGATAGAGTCGAACGTGGGTTTCTCAATCTAAAGTGGTCCAGACGAAGGATTAACCGGTGGAAGACTAACAGAGGATGATGATGGATCCGGTAAAGTGTTGGCATCGTTAGTGTCTTTGCCTTTTTCAGGGTTACCTGGTGTGTCATATGTCTTAGAGAGAGTGGTCAAATTGATCCCATTAAACATATAAATATGTGCACTCGATGAGGCCTCATCATTAGGATCGCTAGAACTGCCCCCAGGAGAGGGGGTTTGAGCAACCATGGATTGTTGTTGTGGAAAAGGTTGAGTAAGCACAGCGGGTTGTGACTTCCCTTGGAAAATTTTGGCCACTTCATTGCGAAGTGGATAATCTCGAGTGTAGTGATCGTCACCACAAATGATACACGGGAATTTCAGTTTCCATTGTGGTTGCTTTTCGGTAGCAGGTGTTTGATTTTTGGGTTGTTCATTATTATCTTTTGATTTATTCTTTGTCTTCTTCTTACCTTTGGATTGTTGTGAAGGGGCAGATTGAATTGCATTCACCTCAGAGATCTGAGTTTGGGGGGAGGTAGAGGAGGGTGTAGTCGATTTGGAAAAAGATTGAGTTTTGACGGAACCGATAACACCATCCTCATGAGATGAGGATGATGGCTTAGAAGGATCGGTATTAGCTCGAGCAACATTCGGAAGCAAATCATACAAAGCACCAGATTGGGAATAAACAAAATCTAAGTACTGAGCCCGAGCGATGGCTTGTTCCTCTATGACCGCACCACCCATAGCAACATCACGAGCAATCAGGGGTAACAGTGATTTAGTAAACCATTCCGCCAATAGTATGTCAGGAATGACCGCCTTGATCATCCTTCATCGTCGTCTCCACTCATGAATATGGTCAGAGATATGCAAGAAGTTAGTTTGACGAAGGGAGGTCAAGATTTCAGTACCCATCTCGTAGTGAATAGGCAGTTGAAAATGCATGAGGAAAGACATGGCAAGGGAATTGAAGTCATGAAAAGAAGCACGTGGTAGTTCAATATACCACTTTTCTGCAGAATCGATAAGCGTTCGCTGGAAAAGACGCAAACGTACAGAATCATCCATGAGGGAGTTTGATGAAAACCACAAATGGAAAGTCATCACATGGTTGTTTGGATCTTCGCCAGGGTTTCCTTCAAATTTTGGAATATCAGAAGGAAGTTTAGTTGGAATATCTGGCCAAACTGGTGAATGAGAAATAAGATCATTAGTTAACCGAGACAAGTCTGGGAGATCCAGAGTCGCAAGGAAAGGTAGTTGTCGATTAATGTGCGAATGATACTGGTGTGGTATAGGAACACCAGTAGGACCATAGACTGGATTAGGTGGATAGTTGTAACCAGTAGGTCCTCCTACATATGGTTGTTGCTGGCCAAGATAAGAAGGATTCGATGGTGCATCAGAAACATTGGCATAACCCGGTGGGTTCTGAACATTATAGGTCGGGTGATGTGTTTTCCCATGAGGAGGATAAGCATTTTATCCTTGAGAATAGTAAGGAGTAGATCCCGGAGGCGAATACACATGAGGCCCAGGAGGAGGATAAGACTGTGGTCCCAGAGAACTCCAGGTGGTATTTTGGATGCCGCCCGGATAAGATTGCCCGTAAGATGTTCTGGAAGGGACATGATTGGATACTCCTCCTAGTGGGTTATTATACAAGTGCCCCCCACATGGGGTTGGGTAAAAGTGCCTCCTGAAGATACTCCTCGGGATTGTGAAGGGTTTCCAACAAACGAGGGTTGCCCCCTTGCCAGCGGTGGATTTATGACCGGGGTTTGACTCGCAAATGAAGGTTTCCCTCCAGGAGGAGCATGAATAGGGGGTAGTCCCCTGGGAGGGGTAGGCCCGCCATGGAAAGGTAGTCCTCCAGGAGGGAAAGGTATGTTGGATGGTTGTTTCCCTCCAGCCGGTTGTGTTTGGCCAACAAGGGTCTGTGTTCTCGGGTGAGAAGATGTCCCAGTAGGATCATGTGGGACATGCGGAGCTATAGAGTAAAATCTTCTAGAAACAGGGGTAGATATTGAAGTTCTTTGGGGATGAGTAGAGGTTATGAGTCCAACATTAGGATGGACTTGTGCTGGTGTAGCAGTAGGGTGAATAACCTGATCGACTAGGTGATTCATGGTTTGACCGGATGGTCCTGTTTCACTAGGAGGGTCATGAGGATGAAAGGGTTGTCGAATAGATTCAAAATGTTCATAGAGATCACATCCCGATGAAGTCCTCCATACAGAACGAGCATGTGTGGGATTAGTTTCTACCGCGGTGCTAGGACGAACATGAGTCCTATACTCATCACCAAAGATTGGTTCTGTGGATCCCATATATGTTTTGGTAAAGATCCTCTCTGGTAATCGTGGGACTTCTTCGTCTATGAAATTCCCAAGGGAGTCTAAACGAACCAAAAATGGTTTGAGAGAATTTACCGACACAAGTGCGGTGGGATTTTCAATCGTGACCAAAGCATCTTCTAAGTTATCTAATGGAGGAGCAATAACACTTCTAGTGTCAGATTGATTTTCTACCTCTCTACGGTAGTTGTCTTCTAGAGGGTTAGGAGGTAAGGGTTGATAGCCTTCCGGAGGTATCCCTTGCATCCTACGTGATCGGTGAAGACCTTTATCGTCTACGGGCTCAATTGTGGAGAATAACAGAACACACTGAAAATCTAGGGCCAATTAACAAAAAGAAACAACATGCACTAATAAAATCTAGGAATCAACCAAGCAGACAAAACTTCTCTCGATGACCATACTAGTTGGTGATGAAATCCAACGCCGCATGATCAAGTTGAGAAGGGGATGGGATATGGTGGAACAGTTACAATGGCGACCTGCTTAACGGAGTTTCACCTTGGTGCAAGCTTCCATGCAATAATTGTGGATTTACCCTCCAAGGAGCTCGAGTGAGTTTGACCAATGCCTGTTCCAGGTACAATGATACTTCCCTTCACCGTCACCTTGTGTAAGTACCTAAAGATTATGGCAACTAAAGACACCAATTTGCAGTGAGTCCCTGGGCGGGTATAGTCGACAGTCCGATCCGAAACGTATGGGCATGATAACAAGTCTGAAGTCAACCCGAAAGGCTCCCACACATAATTGTGGGTATACCTTCAAGTGACCCCCAATATACGATCCGACCACTACAAACAGTTGAACCACGGAGGGATAATCTTCGTAATTCGCCCGAATGCAACCTCGTGCATAACCCCNAAGATTATGGCAACTAAAGACACCAATTTGCAGTGAGTCCCTGGGCGGGTATAGTCGACAGTCCGATCCGAAACGTATGGGCATGATAACAAGTCTGAAGTCAACCCAAAAGGCTCCCACACATAATTGTGGGTATACCTTCAAGTGACCCCCAATATACGATCCGACCACTACAAACAGTTGAACCACGGAGGGATAATCTTCGTAATTCGCCCGAATGCAACCTCGTGCATAACCCCTGTGTGAGAGGGGGATCCTAGAAAACCAATACGACAATTGGATTTGACTCTCCATATCTCAGGATGCTAATGTTTGTTTTGGAAAAACACTTAAAAGAGAACTCTCTCAGTTCCTTTTTCGTAAAGTAGTCTGATGATACCGAAAAAGAGATAAATTATCGCTCAACAGATGTTTTCTTCAAATACTTTAACGAGTGTGAAGAGAACAATGTCGCTTGGTAATCTTTTCATGTTTAGAGAGTCTGAAAAGAACTTAAAGATGACTCCAATGTTGTCCTTTTTCATAATGTTAGTCTCGTGAGACTGAAAAAGAGATAAATTATCACTCAAAAGATGCCTTTTCAAACCATTTAACGAGTGGAAAGGAAAGCAAGATCACTCGCCAATCTTTTCATGTTTAGAGAGTCTGAAAAGAGCTTAAAGGAGACTCCAGGGGGTTCCTTTTTCGTGTATCCATACAGGTCCGAAAAAGATATAAAACTCTACCTGGATGCATTCTAATGTATTTTACGAGCACGAGAAAGAACAAAGACTAAGCTCGGTGGAGTCACCAGTTTTTGTTGAAGGAAAATCTCCCTGCGGATAGGTAGATCTCCTCAAAAAGATAGACTCTTAACTCTAAGACATAAAGTGCTTATCATGGTCACTTACTTCCTTTTAGATCTAGGTGGACTAGTATGTGAGAAGGAAGGAGAAAAGAAATACCTTTTACCGGTGTTTGTCCCTGCACGCTCCGAATTGAGCTCCAATCTTTCGCTGCTCGATAAGCCCTGTAGACAAACAAAGTACCACCACTTCCTACTCTATCAAGATTAGTCCGAAATAGGTCTATCTACTAAAGAGACAAATTCATGTGAGATTGGACACGAATTAGAAAGAAACAGGCCATGCAAATTATATTAATGAGGACAAAACATTACTTATAGCCGTAGATGGATTGCAATAGTTTCGTCAAGTCCTCCTTGTCTACCCCTTGCTCAGAAGATCCACGATCTGAATGACGATAGCTTCACCGATTGCTCCCTATGAGATCACAGGTCTCTTGCTTCCAAAATATCTGTGTTCTAGCACCAGCTATAAGATCATAAGTTTGGTGTGATTCTCCCTTTTCCCCCTTTCTTTTCACCATGAGAAAGCTTGCTTATATAGCCTTGGAGAGGCTCAACAACTTGAGATATCTTTGGGTATGAGTTGAGGATTTTCCTCCTCTAGTTAGAGATCTACCCTAAGATCATGGCTTGATTGAGGATTTGAACCCAATTTCCTTCTAAGAATGAAAAGATCCTTCCCTCATTCTTCTCAACAAATCAACTGCTGCCTAGAATAGGTAGTGCTCCCTCAAAAGGGCACTCAGAGTGTTATAATGCTCACTAGTAGTGTATAGGGGAGCGCCAACACTCCTGAGGGTAGGAGCGCTCCTGCAAAAGGGATGATGCAGTGCTATAACGCTCCCAGATATTGTATAGGGGAGCGCCATCACTCCTGAGAGAGGTATAGGGGAGTGCCCCTCTCCAAAAACTCAGTTGTTTGGGTGCTTTCAGATGGCAAGAGGTTCATAAGCCTGTTGACTCATTTCTCCTCTTCCAAAGAAAATATTTGAGGTGTTTCAAGTGTCCTTCTCATGTCGTTATAGGCACGACATAGGCATCATGGCAGTATGCTTTCCTTGACACTTACGGCACTTGTAAGCAAAATGAGACACTTGTGACATTTGTAATGACGACACTTGTGAAACTATCAAAGTGAGTAATTTCGATGTGTAACACATACCCCCCTTCTCTCCTCAGGCTGCTCGACCTCTCGATCAAGTATATTCAATTCTCAGATCCGAATTGTCTCTCTGAAACTTTAATGGTATCACTAGTGATTTAACACAAGCCCTTCCAGTCTCTTGGTGCAGGTTGTATGGCACTTGCAACCTCTCCTTTTGTGCTGTTGAATTGCCAGTTCCAGGTGCTATCTCCTCTTCTATTATCTCTTTCCCGTATATGACCTTGGGATATTTCCTCGCATAAACAAACGATTTCGGGCACGACCTAAAGTGGTTTAAGGCCACACCGCTTTTCTCCCTGCAATTCACCTCCATCTGCCACGCCTCCCTTTTCCAATACCGTGGTTTCAGTTATAGCCCACTCTCAGAATTTTAAATTATGAGCCCTTTTTGTCCCCACAATGTAATGTGACCGTTGATCTTGTGATCTCAGGTGGGACCTCTCGATCAACGCTTGATACCTTCTCCTTTCAAATCAAAGCTCATGATTTGCTTCGCGAGTCAGGGTTTAGAGTTTTCAACTCTCAAACCTCACTTTCTCCGTAATGACAGATCTCCTGCCACATGTCCTCCTCAAATCATCGGCTCTAACCATTTCGAGATTTCAGACTTCGAAAATCGCAAATCTCAAACTTCACCTTTCTCCAATTTCTTTTATTCGAAGATCGCGATCCACTGACGTGTGTCTCTCGTAGATTGACTATTTCGATTCTTTCGGGTCTTCAGGCTTCATAAATCTCAACTCAACTTTTTCTTTCTCTCGAAGTGCAGAGATTTATGCCACACATCCCTCTGGATTTGACGTTGCAGATTCACTTCAGACTTCGGGTTTCGGGAATTTCAAATCTCAACTGAAACACACAAGCTTTTATCCGAATCTTGCGATCTATCTCCATGCGTCCTTCTGTATCTGACGGTCTGGATTTACTTCGGACTTTCAGGTTTCAAGATTTTTGTCTCCTCGATACTTAAAATCCTTTGATCCACGAAGCCCCAAAAGAACCTGCGATTAACAACTGCTATTTTTTCCCACATCCGATGGCTTGGGATGATCTCACTCCTCTGAACAGATCTCAATCGTCACTTCGAAACCTTAAACAAAATTCCTCCTCTCTGATGATTCTTGGTCGCTGTCTCTCCTGAGCTTGATTCTGACACACTCCTTGTGAAGTCATAATCCTTGATGAAATCTAGGCTTAGTGATTTCTTCCAACAAAATATCTTTATTCACTCCTTTCACTTCACAGTTTCGCTCTTGACACTTAGTCGATTTTTGAATCTATGAACTCCTTGCAACATTTTTTCACGCAAGACTTAAGTTCTTGCGGCGACTGTGCACACCTTGCAGCAGTCTCTTTGCACTCCTTGCAAAGGGAAGTTTTGCGTTTATCTCTTCTGATCTTTTGAGTCAAAATAAACTCAGTCAATGCACTCCATGAGGACTTTATGCACACCTTGCATGGAATCAACGAAGATAACAATGGAAACTTATCTAAACACTTCACAGTTTCATGTATTTAACAACATAACTCATTCATTCATGAAGCCAAAAATAACAGGGAATTGTAAAATGTAACAACACCACACATTGGATCAAATTTCCTCTTTTATATTCATTTAAAAGTAAAATGGCTACAACTATGATAAAACAACAACAAAACTCAGCAACAACTAAATCACAATAAACTTCTACTAACTTGCAGCAGCCTCATTCAGGCGTACAAAATCTCTATTTATTTCACAGGGTTCTTAGGGTCCCCCCGTCGACTACTCGTCTACTTGAGAGAAAAAAATTGCTACTTAATTTCTATTACATTCAAGACTAAGAGTGAAACTCCTAGGTCACTCGTGATCACTTGACTCCCAAGCGTTTGATCTTCTTCAGTTTTCGATCATTTCAAAAAGATTTGCAGGAAACACCAGTGGTTAAGATTCCTAAATGATTCAAGGGCGCATTGAGGCATTGAGTTGTCCCTCCACGTGTTTTTGTTGATGATGCTCCTGCATGATTTATGGCATCAAAGTATGTACTAACCACCAACTTAAATTATGTTTCTATGTTCTACGAGTGGCATTTCATCATATAATTTTACAAACAAAATATAAAACATTTAGAAATACAAACTTATATACCACACTAAATTCCTTACAAATCAGTTGTACAACCATGTCACAAAGCTCTTCATCTTCACCTTTCCTGAGAAATTTTCTAGTGTGGAACATGCACTCTCTTCTCCTTCTTACTCAACATTTACATGTTACAACTAGATGATTTTGAGTAGGAGACGAATATGATCGTCCAAGAACCTCCCCTCAGTTTTTGATACTCCCTTTTCATCAATAGCCTCTCTAATCACATTCATGATGCGACCAAGTGTGGCCTTGTTAACAAGAATCATGATGGGAGATTAGATGTTCATCCATAGAAATTGTCCTTGTGTTATTCTTCTTTGTTTTAGATCAACTATCAACATCGTCCAGAACAAATATGCATGTAGATCCTCAGATCTTTGGGGTTTACTTATCCTCTACATGACCATGGTCCTTATCTGACATATCTCGACTGCTTCTCCTTAATCATCTGTGTGTTTCTTCACTGTGGAAAGAAGGCAATTTTAGTTCAATTTTACAGTGATCTGATATTTATTGGGCAACCCTCATCAATACACCCAACAACGTATAGCTCCTCCCTTTCAGTTTCCAATTCTCTACATAATTTATTGAAGATGACCTGATCTATGAGACATAAAAAATTCTTTATACAAAATAACTCAATAATCAACACAGATAATACTAACAAATTCAATACTCCAACTATTACTCATAAAAAAATCACTCATAACAATACACCCTACCCTCCTACATATTTATAGGGATTCAACTATCATGTCTCTCACATCTTCCTAGCCCTCCCGTGAGGGAGTTAATCTAAAACTGATTCTGATACCAACACAGAAATTTGGAGAGAAGACATATTTTCACACACACACAATAAAATTGTTGTATATTATTATATTACATTTACAAATCCATACACAATAAACTTATCTAAGTGTTTTCAGATCCATCTTAATCTAAACTTGAAGATAGGGATGGAGAGAATATCCCAACAATCTCCAACAAACTCTGTGAAACCCAAACCAAATCTACTTACATTTATGGCAACATTATCTCCAATAAATTTTACATAAAGAATCGATGCTATAGCAACATCTATCTGTTAGTCAAATGGACATTAATTCCACATTTAGTTGATTTAATAATATGTTGAAGTATTAGATTTCATTGAAATCATTATTAATAAAATATTATAATGAATTATTATTAATTCATTATAGATTAATGATTATAATGAATTATTGTTAATTCATTATAAATTAATGAATCATTAATAGAGTTATTATTGATTGATTAGGGATTAATGAAATAAAATAGTGTGATTTATCAATGGTTTTCTTCTTTAAACAAGTGCCACGTAATAATAAAGTGAGTACCATGTCTTCTCAAGATATGCTATGCCCTTTTCGCAAGGTATATGTGCATCTAGGCATTTGAGTTGCCCCAAAGTATTTTATGCCCTTTCTACAAGGTATGTTATGTGCATTTAGGCAATTGAGTTGCTAGTAATAAGGGAGGGTTGTTTCTTAAAACGGGTAGTGATTTGAATAAAAAGCTTATCGTGTAAGTATAAAAAGTAAAAACAAGTACTAAATTTGTAAGTAACCTAACATTTTGAAATGTACAAAATTATCGACCCAAAAAGTAATAAAATTGTCCAATAAAAAATTGACATAAACGATAACTAAACTTCCATCTATATAATATTCATTCTCATGGGAATAAACACTAAAACATATTGATGCTCTAAAGATTACTATTATATTGTAACCTCATTTTTTTTTTCCTACAAAAGATATTTCATAAGTATAACTATGTTTATGTTTAAGGTGTGCATTTAGTGAGTTTTCATATATAAATATATAAAAGCTTCTCATAATGAAATAATGTGATCATATATGTATTTATATTTCTGTCATAACATGTATATCATATATAAGAAAATCCATAAATGTAAATTTTAATATAACTTAAAAAATAAAAATATTTAATAAAATCTAAAAAACACAACTAAAAAAATATATAATAAAAACTAGAAAATATGCCCATTTATAATCTTTATGCCCACTTATTAGATTTTTAGAATGTAAAGAAGAATTCGTAAAAATTTAAAATATCTAAACACATATATATAAAAGCCTCTGAGAATGAAATAATGTGATCATATATGTATTGATATTTGTGTTATAACCTGTATATCATTTATAAGAAAATCCATAAAGTTAAAATTTCAATATAACTTAAAAAAATGAAAAATATATAATAAAAAATAGAAAATACAACTAAAATATATATAATAAAAATTAGAAAATACAACTAAATATATATATAATAAAAACTAGAAAATACAACTAAATATATATAAAATAAAAACTAGAAAATATGCCTATTTATAATCTTTATGCCCATTTATTAGATTTTTAAAATGCGAGAAGAATTCGTAAAAATTTAAAATATCTAAACATTTTAGAGTTTTGGATAAATTGAACTAATGATATAAAGATAATTGTCAACTTAAAACTTCAATATAAACAGGTCATTTAAGAATCAAGATAAATTGAATTAATAATATAAAGATGATTTTCGACTTAAAACCTAAGTATATAAATCAACATAAAAAAGTGAACTTAAAACTTAAATATATAAACCAACATAAACAATTGATTTGAGAATCAAGAATGAACTTAAATATTTAGAAAGAAACTAGTTTTAAGTATATAAATCAACATAAACAAGTCATTTAAAAATCACGAATGGACTTAAATATTTAGCGAGAAAAGAAACATTAATAAAGAAAAATAAAGAATATCACCCACCCTCAACATAAACTAGAATCGAGAACAAGAATAAAAGCCTAGTGCAAGTGCATTGAATAAAAGAGGTTTGGATCTCTCCCTCGTATGTATGTAGTAAGCATAAAAGCAAATCAAATCTGTTTGTTTTAGTGATGTTGAGTGACAAATTCTAATTAAATTGGTTTACCTTTTAGTGATGTTATGTTGTAAATTCTAAACAAATATTGTACGGGTGGAGCCCAAATACTCAGCCAATTTTAATAAGTTAATTTGAACATAAGCAAAAACTATATGGAAGATAATCTAAATAATAAACATGGAAGTAAGAAATGAAAGTAATAAATTTAATATTACACTGAAAGGAAGGTTTAGGTTTTTGTTAAAAAACATGTTTATCAAAGTATTGTGATGATTTTTTTTTTAATTATATATATATATATATATATATATATATATATATATATATATATATTTTGATAATAATGTTTATATACGCATAAGTGATTAAATAGATTTATAATTATGGATATACTTTTTTTTAGATAAGATTAAATAAAAAGAGAATATTTTTCATTGTCGTGATAAATGAAAGGCTCATATTTAACATAATAACTTCATTTTATTTCAAGAGCTAGATATTATTCATTACCTGTGCATCATTAGTATTAATTAGGGTAATTACACTTCCTTCTATCACGTTTAATTTTATTTATTACCATATCTCCCATACCTTAGAAGACCTATTTCTTTTGGGGGAACAAGTGTCATATTGTGAGCCATCGTTTCATATGGCTCTGATGGCCACGTCTAGTAGAACTCCCTAGCGATAATGAAGGGTGGTCTATCTAGCATTTATGATGGATGGTTTGGGGTGGTTGTAACATCACTTGCATAAATATAACACATAACTATTTCATGGTCCTTATCTTGGCTTAGTTGCTCCCATGGTGAATGTACTTCTTTTTCTTATGGCTATGGCATGGGGAAAATAATACAATTATAGTATAATAGATACAACATTGATGACATTTCGAATGGATCCCTTCTGAATGCCCAATACTAGAAAAATGATATATTTGTACTGGAAATCTTAAATAAAATTATTTCATTAACACAATACACTACTACTTTCAGAATCCTTGTTTATGTCCTCCTTATATAATATTCAAATACTATTGTGATTGAGTTGTAGTGGGAGAAGAAGAAAGAATAAAAAAACACACAAGCTAAAATAAAGAGGAGGGGACAAGCCCATCATACATTCTAAGGTAATTTATAATCTCAGAAGAAAAATAATAATTTTGGTTCACACAAAAACAAATATCTTGCAACTTAAGGTAAGTATCTCATGTTAGATAACCAATTGCTATGACACTACACTATATAGATATTCAAAAGCTATTGTGATTGAGTTTGTGATGTTTGTTTTGCCTGCAATGGTGAGATAGGAAAGAATACAAAGACATGTAAGATAATAAAAAAAAAAGTATATTCCTATATAAATATTTTCACCACAAATTCGTCCTTTCAACCTCTCTTTTTCATTTTATCAACTTACAGGGTCTTGATTATTTTAATTGTGTCTCTTCCCATTATTCTATGACATTGTTAAAATGGTTTAACTTTTAGCTCCTTGAAATTTGTTTTCTTTTGAGTTTCTGATATATTTTTTGTTTATTCAAAGTTAAAGGTTGTTTTTTTAATAGTTTAAACAGATCTTTTGTTCTATTATATGATTATATGGAGCATTTAGAGTAATAAAATATTAAATATTATTCATATAATATAAAAAGAGTAAAATTTTAAACATGAATTAAAAATTATAATTTATATTTTCAATAATTGTGCTAAGAAGATTTATTATTTAATTTAAACAAAAATAGAAAATACAATGATAGAGATTCGTTCACTACAAACATAATGATGGAAATGATTGTCTATATAAAGAGTTTCACACTAGTGTTAGATAATATCGAATACTATGCAAATGTCATAAGTAGTAATGGTATTAAGGGTTTGTCAACAACACACATGGGTATAATGCATCACCAACTAGAGGAATCTCCAAAGGAAGGTGTAGTATTGTTGGGTTGTTATATTCTTTACAGTGAAAGTCCAGTTGAGGTAAATCGAATGACGGTCGAAGGTCGAGGTGGATCGACAATAGTCAAGGTCGAGGTGGATCGACACCAAGTCGAAGGTCGAAGAAGTCGACCGGGAAAAGTTGAAGTCAAAGATATCGACGACAAGTCAACCAACAAGAGTTCGATGTGAGAGTGTGAAACGACTGACTAGAGACCGAATGAAGGACCGAATGGTAGTCGAATAGTAATCTGACTTGGAGTTGTCTGTAACAGAATCCCGAGATTTGTGGGATTCGTAGCGAATGATTTGCATGGATCTATAACAGTTTTTGGGTTCCAAGTATTTAGGGGTTTTCCTGTTGTAAATCCTATGAAGAGGCATGTTGTAAGGCCATAAAGGCTAATGCGAGAATGAAAAATTGTTGTAATTCTAATGCATGGCAAATCATAGGTTGTTGGTCATGCATATGTAAGCCGAACTGGCTATAGGGTTGTTATTGCACATGAGAGAGGGTATGATGTCCATTGTGTCTTAGGTGTGGACCAAGGTTAGACATGTAACATTTTATTCAAATTTAATATGACAACAAGAGAGAAAAATGATCAAAGGAATGCTGGTTTTTCCCAGCCTAAGGTAAAATCTCGGTGAACTGTGTGATTGCTTGTGTCATTTGCATTCTTTATTAAATTATTATTCTCTTCTGCTGGGATTAGTTTGGAAGTGTATCTCATTTCCTGACATGTGGTATCAAAGCTTAGGTCTTCCCTGACAAGTGAGTTATCATAGTGATGTTATGCTTTGGCGAGTATATAAGATCTTGATTTGCCAATGTTGAATCTGAGAACTAAACCCTAGGTATAGTAAGAGTCGTAAGTCATAAATTATGTTAAATATCATGGTAAAGGATGGCGAGCACTTCTAGAATAGATATAGAAAAATTCAATGGCTAGAATTTTGAGCTTTGGAATCTTAAAATGGAAGATCTTCTTGTAGATCGAGAATAATGGAAAGCGATCTGTCTAAGTACCCAGTTGATGGGAGAAGCTTGAAAGAAGAGAAAGAAGTATGATTTGGATATGTCTTGCATATTTGGTGCTACTAAATGTCTCAGGTGAAGGTTCAACCAAGAAACTATGGGAAAGATGGGAAGCTTATACCAGTCGAAATCTCTAGTAAATAAGTTGTTTCTCAGAAATAAACTATATCTTTGAGGATGCGTGATGACATTTTGCTGACTGAGCATTTAAATGTGTTTAACATCGTATTAATATAGTTATCATCTTTGGATATTAATATCACTGATGAGGATAAATGTATCATCCTATTATGTTTTTTTCCAGACTCATGGGATAACTTAGTCGTGGCTATTTGGACTAATAAAACCACACTAGTGCTAGAGGAGGTGGTTGCTTCTCTATTGTTGGAAGAAATAAGAAGGAATAACATGGAAGGATCAACCAAAGATGCTATGGTAGTGAGAGGTCGATCGGTAGACAGAGATAAAGGAAGATTCTCCAATAAAAAGTTCAATTTGAAGGGTAGATATAAATCCCCGGTTTAGTCGACGTGAAGATGCTAGAAATGTGGTAAAGATGGGAATTATAAAAAGGAATGTAAGTCGAAGGTAACAAAATTCAGTTTTGGATTCGACGAGAAGCATTCAACTTACAGAAAGACAACCTCAGAGAAGGGAGGTGATGTGCACTTGGCGTCGACTAGTACACAGTCAGATCAAGATGTTTGGTTGATAAACTAAGAATAATCCTTTCATATGACACCACGTAAATAAAGGTTCTGTGAATATGAACGATATGGTGGAGGTGATGTGTTCTTGGGGGATGTCTCGACAACTAGAATTGTCAGACGGGGAAGAGTCCAACTGACATTGAATGATGGGAGGAAAATAACTCTTCCATGTGTGCTACACATTCCTAGTTTGGAGATAAACCTAGTATCTTTTAGCAAGATGAGTGATGCAGGTGTGCATACTATGTTTTAGAAGGATTCTTGCAAGATGGTCAGAGGTGCGATGGTCTTAATGAAAGGAGTTCGTATTGGTACCCTGTACAAGCTATTAGGAATGTCGACTTGACTAGATGAAACAACATAGTTTCTCCTGAAATCGACTCGACTCAACTCGATGTTAATACAACTCGACACAAATTGAACTAATTCAGTTCAAATCAACTAGACAAGATATGATGAAATTGTCCCGACCATGTTATGGCACGAGAGGATGGGACACATTTGAGAAAAAAGACTTTGAGCTATGAAAAGCAAAGTTATGGTCGAAGGTTTTCATGAATGTGGTTTAGAAGTCGATTTTTGTGAACATTGCATATGTGGAAACAAAGTCGGGTGAGGTTCCCATCTGGAGCGAAAAGGGAAAATGGGATTCTAGAATTGGTTCATAGTAATGTGTTTGGCCCAGTTAGAGTGCCTTCACTTGGTGGATCCCTATATTATGTCTCCTTCATAGATTATTTTCTAGGAATACATGGATATATTTCCTGAGGAAGAAATTATAGGTTCAAAGTTGTTTGCCAGATAATCCACAGTTTGTGTCATTTTTGTCGACGTTTTGAATCCGAATCAAGATTTATCATCAGAACTAATCATCAATTGATAGCTTGCTGATCTCGGTCAATTAATAGTTATTGTGTAGGATGTTTTTGAGATTTTAACCTAGGTCGGCTGTCTAAAAACCTACAGAAATTAATTAATTTAATTTTGTTTATATTTTAAACTAATTAGTAATATAGTAATATAATAATAATATAATAAATCATAACTTATTACTAAGTTTGTAAAGTTATTTAATTATATATATAGGTAAAAATAAGTTTTTAGTGTTTCTAATTTAAGTGAATTATATTTATATTTATAAACATAAATTAAACATTTAATTAATTGAATTAAATTTAAGTTATAAACATAAATTAAACATTTAATTAATTGAATTAAAGTTAAAGTTAATTAATTGAATTATATGTAAGAAGCTTTTAGTTATGGTTGTTTTTAGGGTTAGAGTTTTGAAAGTGTTTTATAATTTTATAAATAATATAATACTTAGTGCTTTTAATTGAATT
>JASDQU010101866.1:19881-35269 GCA_032191745.1 Picea mariana
TTTATATTTTAAACTAATTAGTAATATAGTAATATAATAATAATATAATAAATCATAACTTATTACTAAGTTTGTAAAGTTATTTAATTATATATATAGGTAAAAATAAGTTTTTAGTGTTTCTAATTTAAGTGAATTATATTTATATTTATAAACATAAATTAAACATTTAATTAATTGAATTAAATTTAAGTTATAAACATAAATTAAACATTTAATTAATTGAATTAAAGTTAAAGTTAATTAATTGAATTATATGTAAGAAGCTTTTAGTTATGGTTGTTTTTAGGGTTAGAGTTTTGAAAGTGTTTTATAATTTTATAAATAATATAATACTTAGTGCTTTTAATTGAATTCTAATAATAGTTTAAGGTAGGAAGGGAGTAGTTAGGTTGTTGTAGGGTTATAGTTTTATATTTTTATTTTTTAGTAATATTTAATTTTATCTATAAATTTTAGTGAACTAGTTACTAGAATACTGAAAGGTAGCGTTTAGGTTTAGTTTTTGGTTGATTAGAATAAAATGATTAGAGTGTAACAAAGTAGGAAAATATATAGGAGTATTAATAAATAAGTGTCATAAGGTAAAGGTATAGGTAACTTAAGGATATAAATAGTAGGTATGGAGGTTTAGTTAGACTCCTAAGTCTAGGGGCTTATACAAAGGAAAAACCTAAAAAGTGAGGAAGGAAAAGTTTTAGGGTTTTAATTTAAAAGTGCTCTTAATTTATGTTTTTTAAGATAAATTTTCATAGGATTAGGTTATAAGTGACTTAATTAATTGAAATATAAAGTAGTAGGTGTCTATAATTAAAATTTTATAAAGTAGGTAAAACAGGTTAGTTAGACCCCTAAGTCTAAGCAGTGAAACAAAGGAAAACCTAAAAACACAAGGAAAGAAGAAGGGAGGTGTCATGCCTGACTTGATCTATGAGGGTATCTAAGTTGGTTGATTAATGGGTGCCAAAAAATGCTCACCTGTAGGCCACCATCTATGTTCATATTGTTGGGGTGTTTGATTATTTCGAGAGCTTCTCTTAAGCATCTCATGTAGTAATGATCCTCTTTTGCTAGTATCTTTGTATCCTCCAGTCAAACATGATGTTTGGTCTTAAGTGAGTGTTCTGCTAAGGCCAAGGTGTGAATGTGTTTGTTTCTAATGTCTACTCCATGTTCTTTAATCCTTACTTGAAATGATCATCTGGTTTCCCCAATGTAACATTTCTTGCATGAACAAGATACCTTGTACATGCCTTTTCCTTGTTGTTGGTCTATAGGGTCTTTTACATACTTCATTCTTTGTCTGATGGTAACTAGGGGTTTGAAGGAGGTTGTAATTTCTTTCTTTTTTAAGACTTTTGCAATCTTGTCTGTGACACCTCGAATGTAAGGAAGGAAGGCCTTTATGTTGGAGGTTTGATCATTCTGTACACGGGTCCTATTGTCCTTCCTATCCATTGGTTTTTTGATGTCTTTATATCTATACCCAATGTTATTAAAGACCTTGGTTAAGTGGTCTATTTCTTCCTTAAGATGTTCTTTGTCAGAAATTCTTTCTTCCCTTATCACCATGGTGTTGAGAACCCCCATCTTCTGAGAGGGATGGTGGTGGGAATCCACATGAAGGTAACTGTCTGTGTGAGTTTTCTTCCTGAAGACCTTGTGTCCCAGTGTACCATTATGTTTTCTAGTCATACAAATGCCTATGAAGGGTATGTTGTTGTTTTCTTCTAGTTCCATGGTGAATTTTATGTTTTCTGAAATACCATTGAGGTGTTCAAAGAATCTGTCTAGTTCTTCTTTGCCATGAGGCCATTTGACGTTGGTATCATCAACATACATTTTCCATCTAGATGGTTTAAGAGGATATGTTTCAAGGGATTTTTTCTCGAACTTCTCCATGTAGAGGTTGGCTACGATTGGGGATAAAGGGGATCCCATGGCTACCCTGCTTGTTTGTTCGAAAAAATCTCCTTGGAAACTGAAGAAGGTTGATTTTAGACAAACTTCTGCTAGTTTGGTTGTTTGAGGGTCTGCAACCTCATTAATAACTTGAATGGCCTCATTTAATGAGATCTTTGTAAAAAGTGAAACCACGTCAAAGATGATGAGGATATCCTTAGATTCAATTTTGTCCTCTTTTATGAGTTCCACAAAGTCTCTTGAATTTTTTATGTAGGAGTATGTCTTGCCAACCAAAGGTCTTAGGATCCTTTCTACGTACCTGACTAGTTCATAGGTTGGGGAACCAATCGTGTTGACAATTGGTCTCAGAGGAACTCCTTCCTTGTGGATTTTAGAGAGTCCATATATTCTAGGAGTGATTAGGCAGCTTGTTGTTAGTCGTTTCTTCATTCTTTCATCTAGGTTAGAAGTTTTTATGGCTTTCTTGACTTCCTTGATAATCTTGGATATTGGGTTGTTGTTTAACATTTTATAGCTGCCAGTTGTGGTGAGATGCCCTATCATTTTGGTGTTGTATTCTATTATGTTCATGACTACTGTAGCTCCACCCTTATCGGCTTTTAAAATCACAATTTTTTCATTGCTTCTAAGGTTCTTGATGGCCTCGTGCTCCATTTTGCTGATGTTACTTTTCGATGGTTTAGATTTCTTGAGGACTAGGGCGCAGTCTTGTCTAATAGTGTTCTTTTCTTCTTCACTGAGGTTTTTGATGCTGTCTTATACGCTACAAATTATATTTTCTATGGGGATAGTTTTCGGAGCAATGGCAAATCCCAATCCTTTTTTCAATATGTTTATTTCTTCATTTTTAAGAACATGGTTGGACAGGTTGATTACTTTTTTGTTTGATGTAGCGTATCCTTTGTTTGTTGTATCATTTTTGGTGTCATACCTCCCTTTATTTGTTGTAGCATCTTTTCCGTTCGTTGTTGCGTTTCTTCCTTGTAATTTCATTGTGGCATCCTCTTCTATCGCTATAGCATCCTCTCCATCTGTTGTAGCATCCTCTTTATGCAAATCATTGTAGCATCAATTATTATCGCTGTAGTATCCTCTCTGTCCACTGTAGCGTCCTCTTCATTCAATGCGTCCCTTTTTTCTTTGAGTTTTTTCAGTTTATTATCTTGGCGCTGACTGGCCTTATGTCCCTCTCCTTTCTCTTTAAGTGAAGTGCTGGCATCTAGCACTATCCATAGGTCCTATCTAACCTCACGCGTGAGATGAAGGTGCAATCAAAAGGCTGTTTTTGAGAGCCAATCTAATGACACACACGTTCTCCTGATTTCTCCCCAGACTAGGGCACGACTCAACTGTTTGAAGGCTCTATAGTTCCATCTAGTGCACATTTGGTGATTAATGACGACGAATTTTGGGGTAATATTATTGTCCCTGCATTGTCTTAGAAAATCAAGATCAACAACTTGTGTAATGATTTTAATCCGTAGATTTTCCATTAAATAGAAATTGTTCCAGGTTTCCCTTCTGTACAGGGAAGATATGGTTGTTTTTAGATTTCTGTGGTGAGTATTTTCGAAGTTGTTTGCTAGATAATCCATAGTTTGTGTCATTTTTGTCAACGTTTTGAATCCAAATCGGGATTCATCATCAGAACTAATCGTCAATTGATAGCTTGCTGATCTCGGTCAATTAATAGTTATTGTGCAGGATGTTTTTGAGATTTTAACCTAGGTCGGTTGTCTAAAAATCTACATAAATTAATTTATTTAATTTTTTTTATATTTTAAACTAATTAGTAATATAGTAATATAATAATAATATAATAAATCATAACTTATTACTAAGTTTGTAAAGTTATTTAATTATATATATAGGTAAAAATAAGTTTTTAGTGTTTCTAATTTAAGTGAATTATATTTATATTTATAAACATAAATTAAACATTTAATTAATTGAATTAAATTTAAGTTATAAACATAAATTAAACATTTAATTAATTGAATTAAAGTTAAAGTTAATTAATTGAATTATATGTAAGAAGCTTTTAGTTATGGTTGTTTTTAGGGTTAGAGTTTTGAAAGTGTTTTATAATTTTATAAATAATATAATACTTAGTGCTTTTAATTGAATTGTAATAATAGTTTAAGGTAGGAAGGGAGTAGTTAGGTTGTTGTAGGGTTATAGTTTTATATTTTTATTTTTTAGTAATATTTAATTTTATCTATAAATTTTAGTGAACTAGTTACTAGAATACTGAAAGATAGCGTTTAGGTTTAGTTTTTGGTTGATTAGAATAAAATGATTAGAGTGTAACAAAGTAGGAAAATATATAGGAGTATTAATAAATAAGTGTCATAAGGTAAGGGTATAGGTAACTTAAGGATATAAATAGTAGGTAAGGAGGTTTAGTTAGACTCCTGAGTCTAGGAGTTGATACCAAGGAAAAACCTAAAAAGTGAGGAAGGAGAAGTTTTAGGGTTTAATTTAAAAGTACTTTTAATTTATGTTTATAATTAATGTTTTTTAAGATAAATTGTCATAGGATTAGGTTATAAGTGAATTAATTAATTGAAATATAAAGTAGTAGGTGTCTATAATTAAAATTTTATAAAGTAGGTAAAACAGGTTAGTTAGACCCCTAAGTCTAAGCAATGAAGCAAAGGAAAACCTAAAAACGCAAGGAAAGAAGAATGGAGGTGTTATACCTGACTTGATCTATGGGGGTCTCTAAGTTGGTTGATTAATGGGTGCCAAAAACTGCTCACCTCCAGGCCACCATCTCTGTTCATATTGTTGGTGTGTTTGATTGTTTCAAGAGCTTCTCTTAAGCGTCTCATGTAGTAATGATCCTCTTTTGCTAGTATCTTTGTATCCTCCAGGAAAGCATGATATTTGGTCTTAAGTGAGTGTTCTGCTAAGGAAAAGGTGCAAATACGTTCATTTCTAATGGCTGCTCCATGTTCTTTAATCCTTACTTGAAATGATCATCTGATTTCCTCAATGTTACATTTCCCTCATGAACAAGAGACCTTTTTGATGCATTTTCCTTGTTGTTGGTCTATAGGGTCTTTTACAGACTTCATTCTTTGTGTGATGGTAATTAGGGGTCTGAAGGAGGTTGTAATTTCTTTCTTTTTTAAGAATTTTGCAATCTTGTCTGTGAAACCCCGAATGTAAGGAAGGAAGGCCTTTATGTTGGAGGTTTGATCATTTTGTACACAGGTCCTATTGTCCTTCCTATTATAAGTTTTCGAGAGATTTAATGATTTTAAATCTCTTGCAAAAAGCCAAATAGATAAATAGATTAAATTTCTAGGGACTGACAATGGTGGTGAATTATGTGGAAAGTTATTTGATCAGTTATGTAAGAAGTGTGTAATAACATGCCTAAATACCACACCATATGTACCCTAGAACAAAATGGAAATGGAGTTGTCGAGAGAATGAATAAAATGTTGATGGATAAGGCAAGGATCATGCTTAATGGTGTTAGGGTCGCACAAGAATTATGGGAGGAGGCAGTGGACACTACAAGATGTCTGGTAAATATGTCTCCTTTGTCGGGGATAGTTGACACAACTCGAAATGAGGTATGGTATGGTAAGAATCCTTCGGTGGCATATCTCAAAGTATTTGGCTGTGACGAATTTGTGCATGTTCCCAAGGGAAAGAGGAGAAAGATGGACAAGAAGGAAGTCAAATGTATTTTCATCGAATATAAAGAAGAGATGAAATGATATAAGCTCTAGGATCCTGCATCAGGGAGAACAATGTACAGTCGATATTTGGTCTTTAGTAAATTTTGAGGTAAATCTGAGACTAAGGAAGTTGTTAAGACTGAGAATAATCCTGATACGATGCAGTTTGAATTGAGGAACGAAGAACATGGTTTAGATGAGTCAATTGAATCTAAGGAAGAGGTGGTACAACTAAATTTGGTGGTAAATAGGTTAAAAAGATTAATAAAACTAGTAGAGAAGTATATTCCACCGGAATTCTGTTCCACATTCATGTTAACTACCATCGACGATGAGCCCAAGTCGATCGGTGAGGAAGTCGACTTGACAGAGGGTAAAATTTGGAAGGACTCCATGGTCGAAGAGATGGAATCCTTATACAAGAATGAGACATGGGATTTATTCAATTTACCTAGTGGAAGAAAGCTTGTCAGTAGAAAGTGGGTTTTCAAAAAGAAGATGAATGTCGCAGATGAGTCGAGAAGTTCAAAGCTCGACTCATAGTGAAAGGTTATTCCCAGGTCGAGGGATTCGAATTTAGTGAGATTTTTTCCCCTGTTGAAAAACTAACTTCCATTAGAGTACTAATGTCTTTGGCTGCAAAATTCAATTTGGAGATCAAGAATATGGATGTGAAGAAAACGTTCCTACATGGGGACCTGGAAGAAGAAATCTACATGAAACAACCCGAAGGATTTGTAGTAAAGGGAAAGAAAGAGTTGGTGTGAAAACTCGAAAGTTCTCTTTATGGTCTAAAACAATCACCAATGATGTGGTACCAAAAGTTTGACACATACATCCTTAGTTTGGTATTTGTGAGAAGAAAAAATGATCATTGAATATAATCCAAGGAAGAAGGTGGGCATTTCATATATGTAGCTTTGTATGTCGATGACATCTTGCTGATTAGAAAAAGCATGGATATAATAAAGGAGGTGAAGAAGAAAGTATCCTCCAAATTGGACATGAAGGATCTTGGTGTAGCTAACTTCATTCTAGGAATGGAGATTAAGAGAGATCGACCCGCTAGAAATATCTGGTTGAATCATAAGAAGTATATTGAAACAGTTCTGAAATGATTCAACATACAGGATTGCAAACTGTTGGAGGTGCCAATTCCTGTGAGAGCAAGTATTACAATTGAGCAGTGTCCAAAGGCATAGGAATAAATAGAGGACATGGCATGTGTTCCCTATGAAAATTTTGTTGGAATTATAATGTATGTGATAGTATGCACTCGACCAGAAATTTCCCATGTAGTGGGAGTGTCGAGAAGGTACATGTCGACACCTGAAAATGAGCACTGGAAAATTGTCAAGAGAGTATTCACATATTTTTGTGGCATGGAGGACTATGATATATGCTACCAAGGAAAACCTGGAGGTGACAGTGGTAAAATAAATGTACATGTATTTTTCAATGCCAACTGGGTTGGAGATATGGATTGACTAAGGTCAACTAGTGGATATGTCTTCAAGATGTTAAGTTAAGCAATAAGCTAGATAAGTAAGCGACAAGAAATTGTAGCCTTGTCAAAAAAAGAAGCTGAATACATGGCGACCACTCATGGAAGTAAAGAAGTAGCATGGATTCGAATATTGTGTTCAAGAATCGATTTTGAGCTAAGAGCTATCAAGGTGAGTTGCGACAGTCAAAGCGCAATTTTTCTAGCAAAGAACCCTTCTTATCATTCAAAGATTAATCACATTGATGTACAATACCATTTTGTAAGAGATATGGTGGAAAGTAACAAGGTGCTAGTGGAGAAAATAAACACATTGGAAAACATAGCAGACTCGTTGACGAATTCTTTGAGTGCTATGAAGTTCTCTTGGTGAAGAGAGGCAATGTGAATTGTTGCCCTGGGTCTATGAATGAAAGTTTAGGAATCTCCTATTTCAGGAAAGAAGACAACAAGTGGGAGAATGATGGGTTGTTATATTCTTTGAAATGAAAGTCTAGTCAAGGTAGATCAAATGATGATCAAATGTCGAGGTGGATTGACAATAGTGAAGCTTGAGGTGGAGTGACAACAAGTCGAAGGTCGAGGAAAATGACCTGGAAACCAAAATTGAATATATCGAGAGCAAGTCAACCAACAAGAGGTCGAAATACAGGCATGAGACAACCAACTAGATATCGAATGAAGAACTGACTGGTATTCAACTGGTAACCCAACTTGGAGTCGACTGTAACATAATCCCAGGATTTGCAGGATTTGTAGCCAATGATCTCCATGGATATGTAATCGTTTTTGGGTGCCAAATCTTTAGGGTTTTTCTTGTCATAAATTGTATAAAGAGGCATGTTGTAAGGTCGTAAGGGCTAATGCGAGAATGCAAAAATGTTGTAATGCTAATGCATGGTAAACCGTAGGTTGTTGTTCATGCATATGTAAGCCAAATTGGATACAAATTTGTTGCTGCACAAGAGAGAGGGTATGATGGAGATTATGTCTTAGGTGTGGACCAAGGTTATACATGCAACCTTTTATTCAGATTTAATAAGACAATAAGAGAGTAGAAAGCTCAAAGGAATCTTGGTTTTTCCAGGTTAAGGGCTCCAGGGTAAAATATTGGTGTACTGTGTGATTTCTTTTGTCATTTGCATTCTTGATTAAATTCTTCTTCACTTCTTCTAGGATTAGTGTGGAATTTTCTCTCATTTCCTAACAAGTATGAACACACTTAAAATAGTTTCAAGAATTCGATACACATCAAAAAATTTGTGAATTGACATGATACTTAGCAACAACATCATTATAGTATTATAGATATTTTTCCACTTGTTTATGATTGTCCAAAGCAAGGTTTGAATTTGTATACTTGAATGACTACAAAAAATTAGAAATAGAACATGTATGAAATTTATAGATTTGGAATTAAACCAAATGTCAAGTTGAGAATATAATTTTTGAATCTTGTGTTTATTATGCAATAAAAAAAATCTCATGTCAGGGATTAATCTATTGTTGAGGCATCTTAAATGACCTTTCTTCATGTAATGATCCAAAATGATTAAAATATCATAAAATAACATAATTACACACCATGTACAGAATGTGAGTGTGGATCACAACTCCAATATAGATCAGTTACACAACAACTCCTTAAAGAATAGGGGAAAACCCTCCAAATAACCAAATACCTTTCATACTTCTCAATTCACATGTCACAATAATGAATACATGATCTCTTATATATAGTTATTCACACTTGCACATGAGGACCCTTTACTACTATGCTGACCCTATTACATATATATTTACACATTACATGTTCATTTAGGCTCATATATTCCCCGCCTTCGGGTCATATCATATACATTTAGTCATATATATGCCCCCCTTGGGTCATAACATAGTACCCTCCTTCAAAAAGCTTTGTCCTCCAAATAATCAAATATCCTTCATACTTCACAATTCACATGCCACAATAATGAATACATGATCTCTTATATATAGCTATTCACACTTGCACATGAGGCCCCTTTACTACTAGGTCGACCCTATTACAAATATATTTACACATTACATGTTCATTTAGGCCCATATATGCCCCACATGGGTCATATCATATACATTTAGTCATATGTATATGGCCCCCTTGGGTTGTAACACGCCATTAATATGTGGGTTCATAATGCATGGAGGTTTACACCACTAAGGTCGGTTTTTTATCGATTGGTAATTTAGGTTCCAAGTTTTGAGTTCAATATTTCATGCATTTATATTATGGTTCAAAATGAATTAAACGAACCATATATACATACATACATGTTGATGATGATTAACGTCCATTGATACTAATTGGTTTATCAGACCTTAAGAAGGTAAGATATTACTTTGATTTCTTTAAAATTTTATATCCGTGCTAAAAAAACATTGAAATCAACGTTCCAAGATCGCTATAATTTTGATAACTTAAGAGGTTAGTAAGGTCAGTATTGTGGAAAATATTTTTAAATTAAGATATAATTTGGGAATAGGAAAGAGATTCTAAGAGGAAGTGTTTGTCATATTCAACTCTCTTAGTGTCACAAAGATGGTAGATTCTTTCCTCCCACGATGTTTTTTGAATTTTCCAATGCCCAATTTCACTATGTAGCTTGTGAAAGCTTGTTCTTATTTTAGAAATGTTAATTTTCTTCTTTGCACTTCTCTAAACTGAGAGGTACTTTTGATATTCTAAATTAGGTTTGACAACCTTCTTGTAGTATCTAAGTTTCCTTTTATCCTCTAATTCATTTTCACACCACATATTCTCCTTAAATTTAGAAGTGATAATTTTTAAAATATTATTGGTATTTTGCATGAGGGAATCTTCTTGTATTCCCCAATGATTTATCCAAGATTTGTCATCTTTATGTCATCCCCGGTTGATCCACTGGTGGTTTTTTCTAGAGTTTGAATCAATTTTTGGGAGCTTATTGTCCTCCATGTTGTTTCTCTTGTTCTTGTAAGTTAGATATCTAAAATCAGAGCAATGCCCTCGATGGGGGAAGGGTTGTCTTCTATGAGGAGGATAGGATAAGGTGTATTGCCCTTAACTTTCAGATTATAAGTTATAATCTTTTTGTGTGTATGTTCTGTCTCTCTTCAGGATTCTCTAGAGATACTTTAACCTAAAAATTCACATCCATATAAGATAACTGGAGTGACGAGAGTGTGAAAGAGGAATTTTTTCATATCCCAAAGCTAAATGTTTGTTAATTTACAATTGTTTTCAATACCATAATAATATTTTCACCCTCCATTTATCCTTTTCTCACCAATGTAGTTTGAGGTGAGCTTATCGTGTATATTGATTCCAATATATTTCTAGGAAGGCACTTCCTCCAAGCTATTGTTGTCGTATACAAAAGCATTTTATGTGATTCTTTTGGATTTTTAATTATCACGACATTTTTTTTTTCAGTGTTCACAGTGATTCTCGTACTAGAGCATAATTCCTTGAGGATTATAAGTTTCTTACCTATGTCATAAGCAATATTTTCCATAAGAAAAATATCACCAACATAAATAAGAAGGATGATGATTGTACTAGGGGGAGTCAGGAAAACACAACTTGCATCCTCCAAACAATCTTCTAACCTATCAATATAGATGTTGAAAAGGGTATTGGATAGGGGGAAACCTTGATTGACTCCTCTATTATATTTAATTCCTTCCGACCAGCCCTCAGTATTCCTAAACTGGTCAATAATTTTGTGATATAGCCTTATTGCAATGACTCTTAACTTGAAAGGACTTTAATCTCTTCTAGCCTATGCCAAAGGTTAGTCTTGGGCAGAATGTAAAAGGATTTTCCAAAATCAACAAAACAACAAAGAATATTAGTTTTATCATTATGAAACTCCTCTGCAATGATCCTAATTGTAACAGGGTGGTCCACAGTTGAATGGTAGCCTCTAAACCCAGCCTGGCCTTTATCTCTTTTTCCATTTCATTCTAGCCATGTACCGATCTTCTTTTTCAAAATAATTTCGTATATATTAGATAAAATTGGGCTAATAATAATGGTCCTAGAATTAGATGGATTGCTTTAATCCCCACTTTTAAAAATAGGTACAATGAGGCTTTGAGGGTTTTGGGAAACCTTGATGGGTAGCTAAATTCAAGAGCTTATGTATGTGAGGGAATATGATAGGTCCAATTTTTCATATTTCATCTATGTAAACTTAAATTTCCTTAGATTTTCTTTTTGAGAGTCGTTTAACCCCAAACTTAGTGTCTTCTATAGAAAAGACTTCATCCTTTGTAGAACTATTTCGAATGTTGTCCATGAAATTAGGGGATCGTAAATATAAATATTTTTAAGGTAGAAATTTCAATCCTTCAAACAATTCCTATTATTTTCTTTAGTTTTATGAGGTAGAATTTACCTCCATAATTTCATAGGATCTATCTTAAATAGGTGAAAAATATTCTCTTGCTTTCTATTTATATAGTATTTTTTTCATTTTAATTAAGGTTTTGTATCTATTTATCTTATCAGAATTTAATGATGCATTGGAAGCAACCCTGATAGAGTTTCTATCAATTTTACATTGATCATCATATCGAGGGTTAATTGTAATATTTTTCCTTTTACATAGCACCTCAAGAGAGAATTTGTTAATAGAAGTAGAGGGGATTGTTGTAAAATTTTGATAATGAACTTCAATATTGTTATGATACCTACTTTCTCTTTGTCAAAGAATAAGTTCCTTTGGTTGTCAGAGTGCTCTCCAATGGAGATTTTGTGTGTGGAAAAGTTTAGAGTTAGTGTTAAAGGTCTATGATCAAAGTGAGGTTAGTGGTCACCTAAAAGATCAAATTTTACTATTTGGTTGTATATGGAGATATATGATATAATATAATCAACAACACTACTACCCAACCCATGGATACAAGTCATTATGTTAGATTTTTGCCACTTCCTTAGACCATTGCAAATTATTAAATATTGAGAACTATAGAGCTTGATTAACTCAGTAACAAAAAAAATTCAGATTAGGTCTTCAGAGTTTCGTTTTGTTTAATTTATTTATGCTTTTAATTCATTTATTTCACATTTCATTGATTAATTTCATTTATTTTTATTTTTCATTAGTTGGTATCAATAAAGGTATTTATTTATTTTTATATCAATAAATGTATCATTATGGAAAAAACAATTCTAGGTAAAGACATGTATTGTCGACGTCTTTAAAGCCGAAGTAGAAATATTTATTATTTGATGAGTAAAACTTCAGCTGGAGAAGATTACACACAAGAAATACAGACAGTTTCACAGGTTACTTGAAACAAAAGTTTCACCTTATTGGAAACCTCTGTAACAATTGTTGGTACCTCTTCAGGTAGTACCACATCAGACATAAGCTGTACATTACGAGCACACCCAAGTACTGTCACGTATATAGGGAGTCACCTAGGTCTCTAAAACCAACTATAGATTAGCCTATCAACCTCCTAACTGCTATAGTGGCATTGAGAAGAACACTAAAAAAGACCACTCTCTAGCACTTGGCTATTGGATAGTATGACTATGGGTACGGTTGGGTCGAGTACCACTATTCGACCCGACAAAGGTAGTAGGACTAAGGGTACAGTTGGGCCGAGTACCACTTTTCGTCCAGACATGTATATGGATCTATGTTGGTTCCATATACAAGTATTTACGAGGGATATCTGCAATTCCTTCTATGTTTAAGATGGAGTCGACACCTGTAATTCCTTCCATTTGAACATGAAGTTGACACTTGGAATTAAAACAAATTAATAACAAAGAAAACATATAAAATAATTTTCCACTTATAGATTCTTTCTACTTCCTGATGAGGGGTATGTGTGTGATTCCTTTAACACTTAATATGGAATTGACACACATTTAAAAACATATTAACACCAAAAGAAATTTCAATCTTGCTGCCATAAATAAAATATTTGAATATCCCCTTTTTGTGTATATATAATCAATTGAAAGTAAAAAAAATCTTATGCCTAAAACATTTCAATGGTAACCAATATAGATCGTTGCGAAGTCACGAAATGAAAAATCATGAAATACGAGAGAAGATATGGATCGTTGATCTCAAGGAAATATGGATCATCAATCTGGTCCTGAAGGGATCGCAATTTCGGGGATCGGAAGAAGAGGAACACTCGGTTCTTTGCTATTCTGAGGCCCGAATTCCTGAAATCGGGAGCAACCAACAGTCGTGAAATGAGAACTCGCGATACAACCGTAGTGAAGTTCGAGGGTACGAGTTTCGGGAAAACAGAGCAAGTCATTCCTCCGACGACGCGAAGTGCAAAGTCAAGAAGCAGATCTCAGTCGTTGGTTGTGGGCCAACAAGGACCGTTGATTTGATCCAATAGTTTCAGGGACTTGGACCTCGGGAAACCGAGAAGAATAATGTAATCAGATACACAATCTATTAAAAATCATAATGTTGAATAGGTTACAATGTTCAACAAATTTTAAGATGATAGTGTATCAAAACTAATTCTTTTGAATAAGTTACCATCTTGAAACAATTTTCTGAAATATATTGTTAATGGTAACAAATAGTTCTCCATATTGATTTTTTTTTCCATTTATTTGGATAATTATAAAAGTTTTGGTTGAAATTCCACAAACATCTTGGTGTGAACCCATAATTTTCAATGTCTTGTTATGTTTTCGGAGAGATTTGAGCAAAGGTTTTAAGGCTGTGTTGTCGTGGTATAATGCTATTACGTAAGCGCTTTCATAATATTGTTTTTCGTTTCTGTCTGAACAATTCAGACTATTTGATTGAAGTAGATCACATGACACTTGCATCCCTGGTTCATCATTTTCAAATTTCTATAGGATATCTGTGGGAATGACACGTTCCAGGGTTGGTGTTTGTCGCTAAATTTATCAAGATATGATATCGACGATATGAATACTGTGTGTATATCTTCGAGCACAGATTCAAAGCTTTGTAGCTTCCCGGGGATGGAATTTGACAGGCAAATTGTCCGTCACGGGGTGATTTGCCCGTCAAAAAAAAAAAAAATTGGGGTAAAACGTCAACATTTTAAGTTAAATCTGTCAAACATATATCTGACTTGCATAAATCGTCAAATTTGATTTGACGGGCTGTTGGGATTTGAAATTTCAACCCTAGGTTGCGGTATAGTGCAATAACGTAAGTGATTTCGTAATATTGTTTGTCATTTCTGATGGGATCTAGCTGGGGACTCAGTACAACAAGATTCACGTTCAGGCGTTGTCCTATCAATCCAATGATTCAATTTGCAATATAAATATTCAATCATGGGAAACAATGGTAGAAGGCGGATCTTCTGATGAAAATAATCAAAAAAATTGCTGGTAGAGTGTCGTCACTGTCGTCATCATGGATGACACAATGAATTGTAGGAATATTAGATTTTTAGAAAGTCAAAATGCATCGTGATTTGTATTCTATTATATTAATCGTGATTTGTATTCTATTATAGGAGAAATGTTGTTTCAATTTTTGTGAAATAAAATTTAAAATTTAGAAATGTTGTTTCAATTTTTGTGAAATAAAATTTAAAATTTATTATTATCTAGATGCATAGCAATTTAAAACATTTTTCATTTTTTTTTTTAATATATAATATTGTCACTCCCAACTTGACTTTTCATGCAAATTTGAGGAAAACTTAATTCCATAAACTAATACAACATAGAAAATAACATAATTGGAATCATAACTTGATAATGTATTTTTTAATTGTAAATAAATAATAAGATACTAATAAGGTGTAACCCACATTTATTAGCATTTTTTTATGGGTAAGCTTAATTTTTAAAATATAATTTTTTATGGTTTTAATGACATTTTGTATGCATAGTTGTAGTATTTTTTTTAAAAGTTTACAAGTTCAAATCCAAAGTAAGATAAATTATGTACAATTCTATAAATTTTAGGAGGTCAAATTTTTGCACTATCCTTTGTCTCACAAACAAAAGGTTTTATATACCAATTTAATGTATGGCTTGGTAATGACTTAAAAATAGATTATTATCATTAGTATTAGTAAAAAACAATTCTCACAATTTCACCAACATTAATCTTCAAGCATTATATTAAACATTATATCATTTGTTATAATAATAAAAATACTTCCATCATGATGACATTGATTTTTAATATAATTTTTTTTTTAATTTTCATTTAACTTTAATATCATTGTTTATATATATATATATATATATATATATATATAT
>JASDQU010101866.1:45203-68236 GCA_032191745.1 Picea mariana
TTGACTTAAAGCTCCTAAGTCAAAGTGAAATTAGAATCATAAAGTAAAGTATGAGGGTAAAAGTCTCCCCCTTTGTGTTTAGAGACTCCTAAACACATGGGGACCACTTTCCAAGGTATCCAAAACTCAACAATATTCACTTTTCAAATCTATCTTAGAAAAGAAATTTACTCCACTTAAACAATCCATTAAGTCATCCATTCTTGGCAGAGGAAATCTATACATGATGGTGATCTTGTTTATGGCTCTCAAGTCTGTACACATTCTCCATCATCCATCCTTATTTGGACTCAACACAATTGGTACTGCACATGGACTCAATCTCTCTCTGACCAAACCCTTGTCTAACAAATCCTAGACTTGGTTATTTACCTCCTCATTCTCTTGAGGGGTCAATCTGTATGCTTCTTTGTTTGGAAGGCTTGCTCTTGGTATCAAATCAATATGATGGTTGATACTGATGATGGGTGGAAATGAGTTAGGAAACTCACCCACTACTATGTCAACAAAATTATCCAACAACTCTCGAACTTCTTCAAAAAAATCATACATCTAAGTACTTGTAAGGACAACTCTGGGTTTCCTCACCACAACAAACTGCATCTCTTGTTCCTTCTTGAATTCTCTCAGGAGTTCCTTCCCACTCATGAGAAGTATGCTTGTGCTGGATTCTTGTGTTAATTGTTTGCTTGTGTTGGATTCTTGTGTTAATCTCTTCTCCCCTATTTAAAGCAACAATTGTGTCCCGCCATTCTCCTCCAAGGTGTATGTATTCTTCCTCCCATCATGAATGACATTCTGTCAAACTTCCATGGTCTTCCCAAAAAAACATGACATACATCCATGGGAATCACATCACACAAAATTTCATCTCTATATCCACCTATTTTAAATTAAACGAGGCATTGTTTAGTGACCATTACCTGGTGTCCTTTTTGCAACCATGAGACTTTGCATGGATTTGGGTGTGCAGTTGTCTCTAGCTCCAATTTCTCCACCATCTCCGTGGATACTAGATGTTTAGTGCTCCCACTGTCAATTATCACCTTGCATACTCTGTCTTTCGTCTTGCAAGCTATCCTGAATAGTGTCAAGCTGCTATATTAAAGAATTTAATGGCCTGAAACACTGAATTGTCAAACCAGGGCAAGTAAACTTAGAGCTGCTACACTGTATGTGCGGGTAATCTAATTCCTATCTAAAGACTATTCTTAGAAGAAAACATACGCTCACTCTTAAAAACTGAATCCTAATGATTATCTTGAAGCTTATCATTTCCTGGGTAATTCATCAAAAGAGAACAGTTCCGTGCTGGAGTGCAGGTACTTCTATTCCTATTCTAATGTAACTTCACAAGACTATCTACCACTATCTTTAATCATCTATCAACTCTATTTCTATCTATAACAGAAATATTATTTCCTAAAACTCTTTTAATCTAAACATTGAAAACAAATCTAAATCTGTCTACAGGAAAAATAAAGAAATATTCTACTTACCCTACTGGTACCGGAAGCTTCCTCTAAGTCAATTGCAACCTAACTAACTTAACAGAGCAAAGTAATCTAACTATCCTAACAAAGCAGAGTAACCTAACTATCCTAACCAAAGCAAAGTAAATTCAAGCTCGCATTCACTTTAATCTACGTTCAAATTGGAAACTGGAAACAGAGCTATTCTAATTCACGCTTTAAATCCTACAGGAATCAACCATGCTTTCAATACTCATCAATGTAGAAGATATTAATATGCTGAAAAGGATACAGTTGAAGAATAATCAAGCAAGAACCTGAACAAGTTAATTCCCAAACTCTAAACTAACATGCATGCAAATACTGAAATACTGAAGTAAACTAAATCTAATGTAGGAAAAAGCAGCGACTTGAACCTGTTTGGCGGGCCCAACCAAAAGGTACAAACGCCGAAAGGAACAACCAGAACTACTCAATCATTCTACGCAAACACTGTGTATACTTCAGGCTCCATTCACTCAGAAGAAAATAACTCAAATCGTATGACAGTCGAGTAACATAACGCAACAACAAATTGTATTCAGAAATGTGTATCATAACATAACATAACCTCCCGTTCCTTAGGAGTGATCTTCTGTTTATATAGATCCTCCTCAATAACAGTTTAAAGAAAAAATACATTAATTCAAATGGATCCTAGATCCGAAAATAACTCGCAATCAGTTAAAAAAAGCGGTCTTCACATCTTCGTGACACGTAGTGTCACGAAGTGTGAATCATGAAGTATTAACAACTCAGTTCTATCATTGTGCCTTCAATCATCATATGAGTGATGACTCCATCTGTCATGTAAATCGCACTGTCTCCCACTTTGGCCATAACGCGTGGATCTTTAGTAGCTTCGTTGGTATCTCCATAGGGTGCGAGCTGGTACCTGGTACTGGCAAATCCTGTTCCAAAAATAGAAATAGTACCAAACCCAAGCCACATTAGTTTCAATGTTAATTTAAAGCATCAAAATACATAAAAATAGCTTGAAACGTAAAAATACCTTGAGTAGCCCCATTGAGTGGTAAAGAGATGTCAATTATGTCAAAACAAGGCCAAAAAGGGGGTGGTACTGGGTATGGAAATGGAAGTCTTTGTGATATAATATAGGCAAAACATGATCAAAACTGGAGACCAACATGCCCCCAAACTGAAGTCTTTGCCTGTCCTCAGGCAACAAAAAGTCAAAGACTGGTAGCAATCAGAGCGTTGCAGCAGCTGCAACTAGCATTTGAAACCTCTCATGTTTCTTCAGATTTCTGATTTCTTTCTTGAGGACTCGGTTGATTATAATATGCTTTCTGGCAGTCTTCTGTAGTTGCCTGKTCCTTTTGAAAATACCCTTATTCTTCTGTTTTAACCTTTCAATTTTGGACAAGAGATGAGTTACCCTGACTTTCATGAGTTCATTCTCAGTTTTAATATGTCTATCCAATACAGTGTACTAATGTAGCTTCTCTTTCAACCTGTTATTCTTACTTTCTAGTTTTGCTACCATTGGTTTCAAGGATCGACTGGAGGAAATTTCACAGTAGGTTTCAAATGTTTGATCTTGTCCTGGTTGTGCTTGAGGACTGGATGCATGAGTAAACTCGTCTGGAATTTGAGCAGGGGTGTGAACTCTATCGGAATTATGATCAGGACTGAGTTCAAGAATGAACTCATCTGGACTTCGTTCATAGGTGTCAACTGGGTCTGGATGATCTGGACTGAGTTCAGAGGTGTCAACTAGATCGGGATTGTCAACTGGACTAGGTTCAGGAGTGAACTCTCTATGTATCTGAGCAAGGGTACCTGTTGGTACTTGAATTGGCTCATTCTGCTCAATTCCTTTGGCAGTAGCCTGCCGATCCACTTTACGGGTTTTTCGAATTAATTGGGACAGAGTCCAAGTCATTTCAGAGGGCTCTGGAGCCTCCTCGTGATCATCCACACTTTCTAACCTCTCCTGTGGTGGGTAACTGGGCACAGAGTGGTCCATACCTGAGAATATGCTTTTACATTTTCTTTTTGGATTCCTCCTAGGCTTGTCAGTCAACTCTGCCAGTTCTTCCACGTCAATTATGTTCACAGAAGCTAGGGAAGAACTCAGGATTTCAATGTTTTCCTCTGTAGGTGTAGTGTTCTTCACAGTTTCATCATTGGTTTCCACTCCATCAGACCCGTGCGCATCAAATGGATGTTCTGAATCAGGGTCTCCAGCACAGTCTTTGGTCGGGGTTTTAACCCTCTTTTTCCTGGAGTTCAACTTTTTGTGTGGGGGAATAGGCTTAACACTCCTATCTTTAGACTGGCAGAGGCTAGGGTTTTTACAGTGAATATATCCCAAGTTTCTTGCTTCTTGGACAGTGCCGACTTAATCAATATCTTAACTAGACCAAAATGAAATAGACTTCCTCGAAAATCTTTGGCCTTTCGGACCTGTTCGGCCATCTTTTTTAAACTTTTCAACCGAAAGAAAGGTATGTTCAGCAGATGATTACCTTTGAAGTGTAATAGGAGTCGGGCAGGGAAGGGAAATACGATGGTGTATCGTCCTTCACACGTGAGGTAACATTGGAGGATGGATAACAATTGAGCCCACTGTGGTTCCAACCATGACCGCGATGTTCCCTCGGACCACTGTGTTTCCCGGTACTGTGGTTTCAAAAGCTGCGTACAGAGCTTTTTTTCAACAGGTTGTCCCTTTGTCCATCTCTGACCTGTGGTGGGCAGTTGAATTGCTTTTGAAATAAATTTCTTCGTGACTTCGAATTCGAGCTCGCCCACTTTAGCGACCCCACCTTGAAAATGAAGAGCAAACTGCAGCGTAATTGCATCATTGTATCCATCGAATTTCTTTAGAAACGGCTCCCAACCTGCTTTTTTAAAAATATCTCTCGTTGCCTCATACTCCGGAAGGGCCTCTAGGTCTGCATATGTCTCCGGTTCATGGCAATTTTCTACCATGGTTCCACTTGATATCACAGGGGAAGTCTATAGGTGAGCAGCGAAATTTGGATGAGGGAGACGAAGGAAGAGAATGTGATGAAGGAAGTAGTCGGGAGGAAAATCATATGAGAACATTTGAATTGTCGTGGGGATCAATAGGGTGTCGGAAAATGATGATAGTCGTACATGAGTGCAGAGTGTTATCATATACGAGTCATGTCGAACTCGGCTCTGGTAATGTCATGTGTTTTTTTATGATATGAGAGGTCGAGGTGGGTTAGTTCATTAGGTACAGGTCATGGTTATAATTAAACATTATGGAGTAAACAAGGCATCTTTAGTTCAAACTATTAATATGTAAATTAATGCAGTAAATCAATATGAACTAAGCATACCTGAGTTAAATTACCTATCCCCATTGTTATGCAAGTCTTGCTGTAGAATTTTTCTTTGAAGTCAGGTTTGGATCTGAAGGGTGTGTAAATTGTAATTGCTCTAGTATTTCTGATGATTGGTTCTCTCACACTTTTTGCAGTTTTCCCTTTACTTCTTGAGTAAGTTCTACAGAGTTCACTAATTGCTTCAAAGTTTTTTTGATAAATGTTTCCTAAAGCCATTAAATTGAGAGTATCAATATATTCCTCCAAAACTCCTTTTAAAAAAAGAGTCTTGATTGCTTCATCCTGGAGATCATTATATTTAGATTTTTGAAGGGTATAGGTAAATATTTCTAGAAAATCCTCAAGGCTTTCTTCATCTTGTTGTTGCATTTTGAAAATGTCATTCCGAGAATCCTTGGTTCTGCAATAGTCCTGGTACTTCTTTAAAAATTTTGCCTTCATATCTTCCCAAGATCGAATGCTGTATTCTCCTAAACTCATGAACCAACGTAATGCAGAATCATTCAAGGTGGCAGGAAATAATTTCAGTTTATGTGCATCCTGGAGATAGTTATAACTCCTACACAGGATGTCGAACTCAAAAAGAAATACATCTGGGTCTTCACTATTTTTCCCATGGAAGGTTGGTAGGGCTGAAAGTGGGATATTTTTCATATTGACATTCTAGACTAAATCCAAAATAGGAAATCCAAAGGTGGTTTCTGGTGTTAACTCATTCTCTGCTTGTTCTTCACCTTCATTTTCAATATGAAGTTTCCCATGTAAGTCTCTCCCTCTTTCTCCCATGGTAAAAGGATTACCAAGAATTGTATATGCAATCCGATCTTTCTTTGGTGAGGGTGTGAAATCCCACATTTCTGGATTCTTTTTATCAGAGGTGTTATCTCCTATTGGTCCTCTTGAGGATCCTATGGCCTTTGATCCCACAGTTGTAGTCGTTATCTATGAAACTACAGAGTTAGGGTTCCCGAGAAGAGCTTGTATTTTCTCTGGATCAACTATGTCATCCAGGGTTGGATCACCAGGATTTTGAGTTTGTTGATGTATGGTGTTTCCTAGTTCTAGGTTTTGTTCTATGGTTTCCTCAGCTAGAATTTTAGTCTCAGTTTCTATCGCTTTTTGGGTGGAGGTTTCTTCTTTTTGTGGTTTTATATTTCTCCTAAATCTACCTCTAGGATCTCTATTTCTCATGAAGTCATACTAAATGAAAGAAAAGAAACTAAGATGGAGTTTCAGAGTACCTTTGATAACTGATATGTCGGTTTTCACCCCTTGTTTCCACAACTCCTCTTATTATCAGCCTACTAACATACCACACCAAACTAAGTGCATTCTAAAACTAATCAAGACAACTATCTAACTTACCTTTTAAACAGCTCCCCGACAACGACGCCAAAAATGTCAGGCTGCTGTATTAAAGAATTTAATGATTTGAAACACTGAATTGTCAAACCAGGGCAAGTAAACTTAGAGCTGCTACACTGTATGTGCGGGTAAGCTAATTCCTATCTAAAGACTATTCTTAGAAGAAAACATACACTCACTCTTAAAAACTGAATCCTAATGATTATCTTGAAGCTTATCATTTCCTGGGTAATTCATCAAAAGAGAACAGTTCTGTGTTGGAGTGCAGGTACTTCTATTCCTGTTCTAATGTAACTTCACAAGACTATCTACCACTATATTTAATCATCTATCCACTCTATTTCTATTTATAACAGAAAGATTATTTCCTAAAACTCTTTTAATTTAAACATTGAAAACAAATCTAAATCTATCTATAGGAAAAATAAAGAAATATTCTACTTACCCTACTGGTACCGGAAGCTTCCTCTAAGTCAATTGCAACCTAACTAACTTAACAGAGAAAAGTAATCTAACTATCCTAACAAAGCAGAGTAACCTAACTATCCTAACCAAAGCAAAGTAAATTCAAGCTCGCATTCACTTTAATCTACGTTCAAATTGGAAACTGGAAACAGATCTATTCTAATTCACGCTTTAAATCCTACAGGAATCAACCATGCTTTCAATACTCATCAATGTAGAAGATATTAATATGATGAAAAGGATACAGTTGAAGAATAATCAAGCAAGAACCTGAACAAGTTAATTCCCAATCTCTAAACTAACATGCATGCAAATACTGAAACACTGAAGTAAACTAAATCTAATGCAGGAAAAAGTAGCGACTTGAACCTGTTTGGCGGGCCCAACCAAAAGGTACAAATGCCGAAAGGAAAAACCAGAACTACTCAATCATTCTACGCAAACACTGTGTATACTTCACGCTCCATTCACTCAGAAGAAAATAACTCAAATCGTATGACAGTCGAGTAACATAACGCAACAACAAATTGTATTCAGAAATGTGTATCATAACATAACATAACCTCCCGTTCCTTAGGAGTGATCTTCTGTTTATATAGATCCTCCTCAATAACAGTTTAAAGCAAAAATACATTAATTCAAACGGATCCCAGATCCGAAAATAACTCGCAATCAGTAAAAAAAATGGTCTTCACATCTTCATTACACGTAGTGTCACGAAGTGTGAATCATGAAGTATTAACAACTCAGTTCTATCATTGTGCCTTCAATCATCATATGAGTGATGACTCCATCTGTCATGTAAATCGCACTATCTCCCACTCTGGCCATAACGCGCGGATCTTTAGCAGCTTCATTGGTATCTCCACAGGGTGCGAGCTGGTACCTGGTACTGGCAAATCCTGTTCCAAAAATAGAAATAGTACCTAACCCAAGCCACATTAGTTTTAATGTTAATTTAAAGCATCAAAATACATAAAAATATCTTGAAACGTAAAAATACCTTGAGTAGCCCCATTGAGTGGTAAAGAGATGTCAATTATGTCAAAACAAGGCCAAAAAGGGGGTGGTACTGGGTATGGAAATGGAAGTCTTTGTGATATAATATAGGCAAAACATGATCAAAACTGGAGACCAACAAATAGATTGTCTAGATTTTCAATTTTCAATTCTATTTTTAAGAGAACCTTCCTCAACATCAAGGATCTTCCATCCTCTGCACCTTCTGTTTCAACATTCCTTTTCCATGCTTTAGAAATATGAGCTTCACCTCCTCCTTCTTTATTCTTCTCGAGACATTCCCAAGACATGTTTCCCATCTTTCCACATGCATAACACCTTTCTCCTCCTCCTCTTCTTCTTCCTCTTCCTCTAGAAGAACTTCTTCCACCACCTTATCTTCCTCGAGAACTTCCTACTCTTTCTGAGTGACTGTGTGGTTTCTCAATCCCATCTTTGGATTTATGTGCCTTATCATGGGAAACTCCATTGCCTTTGCTTGGGGTTCCACCTCTGTTTTGTTGACTCTATTTCCTAGCCAACTTCTCTTCTGCCTACAGAGAAATCTGATAAGCATCCTCTACTGTCTTCAGTGACATCAGGATGATTTCATCCTAGATTTCATACCTCAAGCCTTTTATATACCTAATTTTTTTTTTCTCATCCTTCTCTCACTGTCCAGTCCTGATATTAAGCTTGTAGAAGTCCTCTGTGTACTCTTTCATTGTCATACCCTTCTATCTTAGGTTCTGTAGCCTCATGAACAGATTTATGTGATAATCTTTGGGAATGAATTTAGCCTTTAGCTTGGCCACTATTCTATCCCAATTCTTTATCTTTTGTTTTCCTTTTCTTCTCATATCACCCTGCAGTTCATCGCACCACAATGCTACATGCCCTTTCAGTCTAGTGACAATATGTCTCACCTTTTTCTCCTCATCGACATCTTCATAGTGGAAATATTTGTCCATGGATCTTATCCATTCCAACAATTCTTCAGCATCCAGATTGCCTTCATACATTGGGATGTCTACTTTGATTGAAGCTCCTAATTTAAAAACCACTCTCAACAAGTGTTCCTCGGAAACTTTTTCTCCTGCAACTTCTTTGAATTCTACTTCTTCACTCTCTGCATCACTAATGTCCCCAACATTAGGTTCCCTCCTCTCTGTTGCCTCTATTAGCGATATTTCTTGTCTCGGGCCTAAGAGTGTTCAGATCTACAGGTGGCACGAAAAACATTCGAGCGCAGCACATAGAAGAAGTCCTCTTCGGACTTAAAATCAAGTGAGCGGGCATTTCATTCTTTAGCAGAAAGAATTCAGCGACAGAGCAGAATAGCGGTTGATGGGAAATCATAGATTATCCGAGTCGCACCAAGTATGGCACAAAATTTTTTCAAGAGGCGTTAATCACGATCAGCATAAGCGCAGCAGTCATTTCTCAAACTCGGGGTTCGTGAGTCCAAAGGGCGGAGCATGTCTTTCAGTTGCGCGAGATTGCGAGGTACGAAAAGTGCCCGGAGGGGGTCAACCTACGCTGACTATCGCGTCTCGGGACTTCGCGAGGGAAGCATGCCAAAGTTCGATACTCCAACTCGCGAAGCCGCGTTGCGAGAGGCGTTAGTACTCTGGCCCTAGAAGACGGTTACATGTAAAGAGCGCTGACTAGGAAGGCACCCGGTTCGTATCGCTATTTCGGGGGGCGAGAATTTTAAAAGGGGAGCCGAGGGTCTTCGACCCGCGAACTCATGAATCGCGAAGTGAAAAGAGATTTTAATGATGGGCCCACAATATCACGGAGGTGATCTCAGCTGTCCATCTAGAGGGATGCGTGGCGCGCGACCAAGACATGTCGTTGTTTCGCCTATCGTATCTTTAAAGCATGAGAGGCAGCCTCCTCCTTGCCGCGAGACGCGAAGTGACGAGAGCTTCCAGGACCTGGGACCCACAGCATTGTCAGGAAAATTCAGAACCATTTGATCCAGAGGGGCGCGTGGTGCCAGATTAAGCCTTCTCGGTGTTTCTCTCATCGCGATTACAAGAAGCAAGGATTAACTCCTTCCATTCACGAACGCCAAAAGTGCTTTGGGGTCAGCACAGGGTCATAGCCCGTGGTCACTTGGGGGCGATAGAAGGAACTGCGCAAAGTGCCAAAGCGTTGGGTTTAGCTGCAGAAGGGATCATTGTGTTCGCCAGGTGCTGGTTTGATTTGATCTCAATCCTGATACCTGCTTAGAAAGAATGAAGAAGAGAGGGGGTAGTTGAAACCTCGCTTCACTCATTAATTGCGAGGTATGGAGGTCCCGGCAGGAAGTTCGCCCGCGATGGTCCTTTGTATTGGTTTTCCCATAGAAGCCATGCCTATGTCCTCGACTAGCCAGAAGAGCCTGCGCATGCCAAGTCAACATTCAAGGGGGCTCAGCTACCACCTGGCGCGAGCCATGCTGAATTAAAGCGGCATATGACAGGGGAACAGAGGACAGATTTGATTGAGGAGACACCTCTGCTGGGCGGAATGGACTCAGGAGTATATGTAGGCAGTTTTTCCACTTTTGTATTATCGATGGTAGAGCAGAGCTCCCTATTGTAAAGTTTCAGCAACTATTCTAGCTTCCAGCTTATGCGTCTGTGTTCGAGATTTCTTGTTTTGTGACTGACAGTTCTTCTTGCTCCGTTTGATTTTCATCTTACGATTGGAGAGTTCATGATTGAATGATTCACATGAATTCATACAACTATGTTATGATAAGGGATTTACTGTGACACTATTGTATTCTCTTGTTTTTGCATTTTAATGTAAGTCGATCTTGTGTTTAAATGCTTTCTTCTATAGCCTGTTAGGAACCTGCTGTTTATAACAGACCTCTGCTTTTCTCTTATATAAATCTTCCACCTATTCCCCCTTTACTACATCTCACTGTCTGAAGTTTACGCAAGACCTCACTCGCTCATGCATATCTGGCCCGGTTTCACAGTTGGAACCACATTGTTTTGAGTTTCCTTCCATTCGATCACCCATCTATAAACAACCGTGACATAAAACTGATGGGCGTCGGGCTCTGCTTCTGCAAGCAATCCAGGAGTGACTTTCGTCACCAACATTTATGGCGCCGTTGCCGGGGACGAAGTTGAATATTTTCCCCGGGATTGAATGACAACGATTAACTGATTCTGAAGGTGCATCAGATATCAGAATTATCAAGATTGTTGCTGTGCACATGGAAACTCCATTGTGACGACTCCACTGGGGAGAACCTGCTCTATCAATTGTAGCTTTCAGAGGCAGACATACGCGGTCTCATCCACAGCTGCCCCTAGCTACACCTGAAACTGATCCAGAGGTGGTTCTCAGAAAAGGAAAGGCCCCTGAAGAAGTAGCTTCCACCGCCGAAACAGGTAATCCGCCATCTCCTTCTGTAAGAACTCCGTTTTATCCTCCTCAATTTCTTAATAGACCTCCTTCAAAAGTTTCTCATTTCCTAAATTTTGGGAGTGTTCCTGCTGAGTTTTCCCCTCCTGGTCTGGGATTGGAGAGAGAAATCCTTGTCACTCACCTCTCCTCTGAAGCTGTACCTTGGAGTAGACCCACGACCACAGAATATTTCCCCACTCCTGCACAAGGAGGAGCACCTGCTGACTTGAGCTCATTATCTTTCTCCTTAAATCCTCTCTTGTTTCCCAATCCACTTCGAGACTCATTTCCCGCAGCACCTTCGCAAACTCCTTCTCCTCCAAGTTCTCCTCCACCTAATATTCCTATGGCTGGTGCTAACCCTCCTATGACCAGAATGGAAGCTATAATAGCTACTAGGTATGCTCCCCTTGTGTTACCTTAGCCCTTCAATGCCCTCCCGACAGATGGTTACCTCAAGCAACTGCCCAAGTTTACAGGTGAGGGGGACATAGCTGCTGAAGAGCACCTAGCAGCCTTTTATACCTTCGCGGATGATAATGTTATCATGCACGTGGATGTATGGATGAGAATTTTTGTCCACAGCCTCCAAGGAGAGGCTAGAAAATGGTTCAAGGCCCTGCCTCCTAGATCTATTGATGGGATCAAAGCACTAGACAATGCCTTTTTGAGACAATGGGGAGATAAAAAGGATTTCATGTATTACATGACGGAGTTTGGGTCCTTGAAGAGAAAGGAAGGGGAGTTCGTCTCCGACTTCTCCAAGAGATTTAATAAAATGTACAAGAGAATCCCTGTTGAGATAAAGCCCTCCGAAGCCTTTGCAAAGATCACTTACTCTAGCACTTTTGATCCTAATTTCTACCTACTGCTGAGAGAGAGAAGAGACACTACCCTGGCTCTCATGCAGGATGCGGCCGTGGAGGTAGAATCTAACATATTGGTTGTCAACTGACTCAGGAGCGTGGGTGATAGAAATACGTCCAAGAATAGGCCTGAAGCTTCCTCATCCATTTCCCCCCCCTGCCCTAGTAGACAGATGAGACAGCTAGAGCAATAAAATCGCTTACTGCCAAGATGGAAAGGTGGGAGTTAGAAAGGAAGCCCACGTATAGAAATCCTCAGAACACTGATAATAGAGGTTTCAAGAGACCTAATAACAATGGACCACAGGCCTTCCCAAGGGAGCAAAGGGAAAAGGATAGAGAGGATCAAAGGATTCAAACCCCTCTCCAAAATAACCTGGTTACTCATGAGGAAGGAGAGGAGATAGACGAATTCGACCCTGAAATTCACTGTGTTGAGGAAGCTCCTCCTTTTCCCCATTTGACTCAGTCTGCATATGAAAAATCCCTGATGAACATTCAGATCCATGAGTTAGGAAAGGGAGAAAGGGTCGGTCATACCTTTAACAGATACAATCTCAGGTCAAGGAAGAAAGAAGGAGACTTTGACAGCCCAGACTAGCCCCTCATAGCAGAAAAACCTACTAAAGGTGCAGTAGCCGCTACTAAAGATAAAAGAACTCAGAGCGCTTTGCCAGCAGTCAAAGAACCCGTCACCGAGGTAAGGGAAGCTCCTAAGCCCATTCCATCCTTTAATTTTGAACATGAAATTCAAAAGATCAGGATTCCTGTCCCCATCTCTGAGCTGATTAAAAATGAAGATTTTAAAAGATCCCTCTCCAAGCTGCTACAGTCCGAGTCCCCCCAGCCCCCCTCTGACTCAATAAACCTTCAAGATGAGAAGCCAGCCGTCATCTTAGGCCCCATGGTAGAAGATAGAGATGACTCATCCCCCCCCTTCTACACATCCCTGAACATACATGATAAAGCACTGCATAACTGCCTCATGGATTCATGGGCTTCCCATAACCTTATGCCAAAGATAGTCATGGAAGAATTGGGACTGGAGGTGACAAGAACTTATCATGATTTATATTCCTTAGACTCAAGGAGAGTGCAGTACCTAGGAGTCATCAAAGACCTGGTGGTTTCCCTTTTTTAGCTGCGCATGAAAAGTGTGGTCATGGATATTGTGGTAGCCGACGTCCCCCCCAAATTCGGTATGCTGTTGTCTAGATCGTGGATAAAAAAACTTGGAGGGGCACTACATATGGATCTCACATACGCCACCATTCCAGTCTTCGGAGGGGAACAAAGGAGATTATACAGAGAAGCCCAGCTAGCCTATATTGTCAGTGATGAAGCAGACCCTACAAATCACCCCATCTTTGCACTTGACACTGACTTGGGGTCTAGTTTGTTGCAGCTTACCGATGCCCCTAAAATCTCTTTACTAATTAGAAAGCACCCCAGCCCTAATCATCTGATTCCCCCTCAAAGCTCCCCTATGTGGAAGATGTTTTTTTACGAAGCTTCTTCTAGCGAAGGCGCTGGCGCTGGAGTGGTTTTTATGTCGCCTTGGCAAGAAGTCGTGTCCCTGTCATACAAGCTGGAATTCGAAGCCACCAACAATGTGGCAGAGTATGAAGCTCTTGTTCTGGGTATGAGGGTCGCAAAGGAAATGGGAATTAAAGAGATAGTAATATTTGGAGATGCTGAGTTGATTATTCAGCAGGTAAGGAATGCTTATCGTGCACATAATTCCAGGCTCAGGAATTATTGGAATGAAGTATGGGACCTTATTGATAATTTCTTCTTGGCTTTTAACATTTCTTTCATTCCAAGGGGAGAAAATATTTTGGTTGATTCTTTAGCTGTCTCAGCTAGTGTGCTCAAGTTTCCTCTACCGCCCATGGTAAAAAATGATGTTGATATAAGATATAGGCCCTCGGTGCCGGACAATGTAAAGCATTGGAAGGTGTTCGAGGATGATCCAGAACTCGAAAGGTTTCTCAAATCAGTTGATGAATTTTCTGTGATACACATTGATCAAGATCTCGATCTAGAAGGTGACCCTCACCCTGAGGTGTTTTTAAACAAAATTGCTAATCATCGGATTATCCAGCTGCCTAGCAATCACATCCCGAGAGGACTAGTCTCTTTAGAGAGACTGTTCGATGGGAACGATGTGGAAGTAAATGGAAAGGTCTCGAACGAAGATGCTAATACAGCTAAATGCAACATTGGTACGCCGGAAGAGCCCAAGTTTGTCAGATTATCAAGCAGCCTGAGCAGTGAACAGAGGGCTGAGTACACAGAGTTGTTGAGAGAGTTTGTTGACGTGTTGGCTTGGACCTACAAAGACCTCAAGACATACGACACATTTATCATTGAACACAAAATCCTGTTAAAGGAAGAAGCTAAGCCATTCACGAAGAAGCTGAGACAGATAAATCCCATGTTGCTGCGGGTCATGAAAAAGGAGGTCAAGAAGCTGTTGTACGCCCAAATCATCGTCCTTTGAGATATTCTGAATGGGTGGCCAATCTGGGTCCGGTAAGAAAGAAAAGAGGAGAAATCAGGCTTTGCGTTGACTTCAGAAATCTGAACAGAAGCTCAAAGGAAGACAATTACCCCCTGCTTAAGATGGAACACATACTGCAAAAGGTAACTGGTGCATTCAGGATATCTATGATCGACGGGTTTTCTGATTATAATCAGATATCGGTCATGCCTGAGGACAGATAAAAAACGGCCTTCACCACTCCTTGGGGCACATTCATATACGCCAAAATGCCATTTGGGATAATGAATGCAGGAGCAACATTTCAGCGAGCCATGGATATAGCCTTCATCGGAGAAAAGGACCAGTTCGTAGTGATCTACCTAGACGACATCACGGTCTTCTCCAGGTCTGATAAAGAGCACCTCTTTCACTTAAGGAAAGCTTTTTTGAAGTGCCGGAGATTCGGTCTTTCCCTAAATCCCAAGAAGTCCTGGTTTGCTATGATGGAGGGCAAGCTGCTAGGCCATATAGTATCGACGAAGGGAGTAAGGATTGATCCCAACAGAGTGGAGTCGATTCAAACCCTGTCACTTCCCAGGTCTAAAAAAGAGGTCCAGGCATTTCTAGGAAAGATTAACTTCCTAAGGAGATTTGTCTCGAATTTTGTCGAGCTAGTAAAGCACATCACGACCATGCTCAGGAAAGGAAACGAAGTGAGATGGACCGCTGAGCCCCGGGCATCTTTTGACCAGATAAAGAAGGCATTGACTGAGGTGCCTGCGCTAATCAGTCCTGATTATGCCAAGGATTTCCTGATTTTCTCTTTTGCTTCTTGTGATACGGTGGCGGCGGTCTTACTGCAGAGAAATGAAGAAGGGTGTGAACAACCCATCGCCTTCTTCAGCAGGGCGTTAAGAGACGTAGAGAGTAGGTATGAAATCATGGAGAAATAGGCCTATGCCTTAGTGAAAGCTCTTAAATCTTTTAGAGTCTATGCCTTGCATTCAAAAGTAACAGCATACGTTCCTTCAGCTTCCGTGAAGGACATCCTTGTACAGCCCGACATAGATGGGAAAAGAGGCCGATGGATCGCTAAAATTATGGAATTTGATTTAGAGATAAAGCCCACCAAGTTGGTTAAGGGGCAAGGTTTAGCCAAGCTGCTAGCTAAATCCGACTTTGAAGCCTTGGGAGTTAGTTTCATCAATACCCGCTCAAGATCTCAGCAAGCTGAGCTGCCCAGCCAAGGCTGTCAAGATAGCTTATCGCTGGTAGAATGTGCTTGGTATCGTGACATTCTGTATTTTGTGTAGAAGTTGAAGCCGCCGGATGGAATGAGAAAAAGAAAAGCGAGGGATTTAAAGCTCAAGGCGATCAGATATTGCCTCATTGACCAAAAAATGTACTCGAAAGACCCTCTAGGGGTATTTCTGAGATGCTTGGACCCGCAGAAGGCCCAGAAGGTTACATTTGATTTTCATAGCGTCCTTTGCGGAGGTCATCATTTCTGGAAGACCACAACTCACAAGATACTCCGAGCTGGGTATTAATGGCCCACTTTAGTCCCCGATGTTTGCAGGGAGATTCAAGCTTGCATCAAATGCTAGAAGTTCTCAGGAAAACAACAGCTCAAATCGCTGCCATTAAAACCCATAATAACTTCGACACCTTTTCAGCAGTGGGGGTTGGACTTCATTGGAGAAATTCATCCTCTCTCAAGTGGTCAACATAGATGGATTCTGACTGCCACATATTATTTCACCAAGTGGATAGAAGTTGTCCCCACTAGAAGCGCATCTCACAAAGTAATTATCAACTTCCTGGAGGATATCATAGCCAGATTTGGCTGTCCCAGCAGGATCGTCACCGATAATGATGCTTCTTTCAAGTCTGAGCCTCTAATTAAGTTCTGTGAGCAGTTCTAGATCTCGCTAATTCACTCCACCCCCTACTATCCCTAGGGCAATGGTTTAGCAGAGTCCTCCAACAAAAGCCTAATAAAGATCATCAAAAGACTATTGGAGGACAACAAAAAGGCCCAGGATTAAAAGTTGAAGTTTGCTCTGTGGGCTGACCCTGTGACAATGAAGAAATCTCTGGGCACTTCACCGTTTCAACTAGTCTATGGAGCAGAGGCGGTTTTCCCTACTCAGCTCGCCTTGCCTATGGCAAAGTTCTTTCAAGACTATGAGGGAGAACTATATCATATGATCAGAAGAATTCATCAGATAGTGGAAGTGCAGCAAATCAGGGAACAAGTGAAAGATGCAGCCTATAGTCACCAGCAAAGGATCAAACAGGTTTTTGACAGGAAGGTCAAGAAGAAAGAATTCGATATCAGGAATTTGGTATTTAAGTGGGATGCACCCAGGCAGGATAAAGGAAAGCACAGCAAGTTCAACACCCTCTGGATCGGCCCCTTCAAAATCTCTGAGATTTTCTCCAACAACACATACGAGTTGCAGGATCTGGAGGGCGAAGAGGTTTTCAATAGCCCAGTGAATGGGCATTTTCTGAAAAAATGTTTCTTTTAAACCTATGACGGCTCCTTCGTTTGTAAATATTGTCCTTTACTTCTTTTTTTATTTTCTTTTTGCATATTTTTGGCTTAATAAATGACTCCATAGCCCAATAGCAAGGCACTGAAGCTGCAGAAGGAGTTCTTAGAGCATCGCAGGGACAACTCTATCCCCCATGGAGCCTAATGTTAGCGATATTTCTTGTCTCGGGCCTAAGAGTGTTCAGATCTATAGGTGGCCCGAAAAAGGTTCGAGTGTAGCACACAGAAGAAGTCCTCTTCGAACTTAAAATCAAGCGAGCGGGAATTTCATTCTTCAGCGGAAAGAATTCAGCGACAGAGCAAAACAACCGTTGATGGGAAATCGCAGATTATCCGAGTCGCACCAAGTATGGCACAAAATGTTTTCAAGAGGCGTTAATCGCGATCAGCATAAGCGCAGTAGTCATTTCTCGAACTCGGGGTTCGTGAGTTTGAAGGGCGGAGCACATCTTTCGGTTGCGCGAGATTGTGAGGTACGAAAAGTGCCTGGAGGGGGTCAACCTGCGCTGACTATCGCGTCTCGGGACTTCGCGAGGGAAGCATGCCAAAGTTTGATACTCCAACTCGCGAAGCTGCAAGTTGTGAGAGGCATTAGTACTCTGGCCCTAGAAGACGGTTACATGTAAAGAGCGCTGACCAGGAAGGCGCCCAGTTCGTATCGCTATTTCGGGGGGCGATAATTTTAAAAGGGGAGCCGAGGGTCTTCGACCCGTGAACTCACGAATTGCGAAGTGAAAAGAGATTTTAATGATGGGCCCACAATATCATGGAGGTGATCTCAGTCGTCCATTCAGAGGGACGCATGGCGCACGACCAAGACATGTCGTCGTTTCACCTATCATAGCTTTAAAGCATGAGAGGCAGCCTCCTCCTTGCCGCGAGATGCGAAGTGACGAGAGCATCCAGGATCTGGGACCCACAGCGTTGTCGGGAGAATTTAGAACCGTTTGATCCAGAGGGGCGTGTGGCGCCAGATTAATCCTTCTCGGCATTTCGCTCATCGCGATTACAAGAAGCAAGGATTAACTCCTTCCATTCGCGAACGCTGAAAGCGCTTTGGGGTCAGCACAGGATCATAGCCCGTGGTCACTTAGGGGCAATAGAAGGAACTGCGCAAAGGGCCAAAGTGTTGGGTTTAGCTACAAAAGGGATCATTGTGTTCTCCAGGTGTCGGTTCGACTTGATCTCAATGCTGATACCTGCTTAGAAAGAATGAAGAAGAGAGGGGGTAGTTGAAACCTCGCTTCACTCATTAATTGCGAGGTATGGAGGTCCCGGTAGGAAGTCCGCCTGCGATGGTCCTTTGTATTGGTTTTCCCACAGAAGCCATGCCTATGTCCTCGACTAGCCAGAAGAGCCTGCACACGCCAAGTCAACATTCAAGGGGGCTCAACTACCACCTGGCGTGAGCCATGCTGAATTAAAGCGGCGTATGACAGGGGAATAGAGGATAGATTTGATTGAGGAGATGCCTCTACTGGATGGAATGGACTGAAGAGTATATGTAGGCAGTTTTTCCATTTTTGTATTATCGATGGTAGAGCAGAGCTCCCTACTGTAAAGTTTCAGCAGCTATTCTAGCTTCTAGCTTATGCGTCTATGTTCAAGATTTCTTGTTTTATGACAGACAGTTCTTCTTACTCTGTTTGATTTTCATCTTACGATTGGAGAGTTCATGATTGACTGATTCACATGAATTCATACAACTATGTTATGATAAGGGATTTACTGTGACACTATTGTATTCTCTGGTTTTTGCATTTTAATGTAAGTCGATCTTGTGTTTAAATGCTTTCTTCTACAGCCTGTTAGGAACCTGCTATTTATAACAGACCTCTGCTTTTCTCTTATATAAATCTTCCACCTGTTCACCCTTTACTACATCTCACTGTCTGAAGTTTACGCAAGACCTCACTCACTCATGCATATCTGGCCCAGTTTCACAGTTGGAACCGCATTGTTTTGAGTTTCCTTCCATTCGATCACCCATCTATAAACAACCGTGACATAAAACTGATGGGCGTCGGGCTCTGCTCCTACAAGCAATCCAGAAGTGACTTTCGTTGCCAACAGCCTCCATCACCTCTAATATTGCACAAAGCTCTCTCATTTCTCTTTCCATAGCATGATTGGATAAAGGTGGCTCCACACGTGTCCTTGGTGGCATTGTGTTGACTGTCTCTCACACACAGAGTACACCTTCGAGCTCTTTTTCTCTTCCTGAAAATAATTTCAAGTTCTAATACCACTTGGTGGTATCAAACTATTTCCTTTGTCTCCTTCGTCTGAAATCTACAAATGAAATCAGGATTTGATACCACTTGATGCAGACCCCCCTTCTCTCCTCAGGCTGCTCGACCTCCTGATCAAGTATATTCAATTCTTAGAGCCGAATTGTCTCTCTAAAACTTTAATGGTATCACTAGTGATTTAACACAAGCCCGTCCAGTCTCCTGGTGCAGGTTGTATGGCACCTGCAACCTCTCCTTTCGTATTGTTGAACTGCCAGTTCCAGGCGCTAGCTCCTCTTCTGTTATCTCTTTTCCGTATGTGACCTTGGGCTATTTCCTCGCGTAAACAAATGATTGCAGGTGTGACCTAAAGTGGTTTAAGGCCACACCGCTTTTCTCCTCGCAATTCACCTCCAGCTACCATGCCTCCCTTTTCCAATATCGTGGTTTCAGTTACGACCCACTCTCAGATTTTTAAATTCTGAGCCCTTTCTGTTCCTGCAATGCGATGCGACCATTGATCTTGCGATCTCAAGTGGGACCTCTCGATCAACGGTTCAGATCTTCTCCTTTCAAATCAAAGCTCATGATTTACTTTGTGATTCAGATTTCAGAGTTTTCAACTCTCAAACCTCACTTTCTCTGTAATGACAGATCTCCTACCACGTGTCCTCCTCAAATCGTTGTCTCTAACCATTTTGAGATTTCAGACTTCAAAAATCGTAAATCTCAAACTTCACCTTTCTCCAATTTCTTTTATTAAAAGATCGTGATCCACTAACGTGTGTCTCCTATAGATCAACGACTACGATTCTTTCGGGTCTTCAGGATTCATAAATCTCAACTCAAATTTTTCTTTCTCTCGAAGTGCATAGATTTATGCCACACGTCCCTCTGGATTTGACGTTCCAGATTCACTTCAGACTTTGGGTTTCAGGAATTTCAAATCTCAACTAAAACCCACAAGCTTTTATCCGAAGCTTGTGATCTGTCAGCATGCGTCCTTCTGTTTCTGACGGTCCATATTTACTTCAAACTTTTAGGTTTCAGGATTTTTGTCTCCTCAATACTTCAAATCCTTTGATCCGCGAAGCCCCAAAAGAACCCACGATTAACAACTGCATATTTTTTCCCACATCCGACGGCTTAGGACGATCTCACTCCTTTAAACGGATCTCAGTCGTCACTTCAAAACCTTAAACAAAATTCCTCCTCTCTGATGATTCTTGGTCATTGTCTCTCCTAAGCTTGATTTTGATGCACTCCTTGCGAACTCATAATCCCTAACGAAATCCAGGCTTAGTGATTTCTTCCAACAAAATATCTTTATGCACTCCTTTCGCTTCACAGTCTCGTTCTCGACACTTAGTCGATTTTTGAATCTATGAACTCCTTGCAACAGTTTCTCATGCAAGACTTAAGTTCTTGCGACGAATGTGCACACCTTGCAGCAGTCTCTTTGCACTCCTTGCAAAGGGAAGTTTTGCATTTATCTCTTATAATCTTCTGAGTCGAAATAAACTCAGTCAATGCACTCCATGCAGATTGTATGCACACCTTGCATGGAATCAACGAAGATAACAATGGAAACTTATCTAAACATTGCAAAGTTTCATGTATTCAACAACATAACTCATTCATTCATGAAGCCAAAAATAACAGGGAATTGTAAAATGTAACAACACCACACATTGGATCAAATTTCCTCTTTTATATTCATTCAAAAGTAAAATGGCTATAGTTATGATAAAACAACAACAAAACTCAGCAACAACTAAATCACAATGAACTTCTACTAACTTGCAGCAGCCTCATTCAGGTGTACAAAACCTCTATTTATTTCAGAGGGTTCTTAGGGTCCCCCTGTCGACTACTCGTCTACTCGAGAAAAAAAAATGCTACTTAATTTCTGTTACATTCAAGACTAAGAGTGAAACTCCTAGGTCACTCGTGATCTCTTGACTCCCAAGCGTTTGATCTTCTTCAGTTTTCGATCATTTCAAAAAGATTTGCAGGAAACACCAGCGATTAAGATTCCTAAATGATTCAAAGGCGCGTTGAGGCATTGCGTTGTCCCTCCACGTGTTTTTGTTGATGATGCTCCTGCATGACTTATGGCACCAAAGTATGTACTAACCACCAACTTAAATTATGTTGCTATGTTCTATGAGTGGTATTTCATCATATAATTTTACAAACAAACTATAAAACATTTAGAAATACAAACTTATATACCACACTAAATTCATTACAAATCAGTTGTACAACCATGTCACAAAGCTCTTCATCTTCACCTTTCCGGAGAAATTTTCCAGTGTGGAACATGCACTCTCTTCTCCTTCTTACTCAACATTTACATGTTACAACTAGATGACTTTGAGTAGGAGACGAATATGATCGTCCAAGAACCTCCCCTCAGTTTTTGATTCTCCCTTTTCATCAATAGCCTCTCCGATCACATTCATGATGCGACCAAGTGTGGCCTTGTTAACAAGAATCGTGATGGGATATTAGATGTTCATCCATAGAAATTGTCCTTGTGTTATTCTTCTTTGTTTTAGATCAACTATCAACATCGTCTAGAACAAATATGCATGCAGATCCTCAGGTCTTGGGGGTTTACTTATCCTCTACATGACCATGGTCCTTGTCTGACATATCTCATATGCTTCTCCTTAATCATCTGTGTGTTTCTTCATTGTGGAAAGAAGGCGATTTTAGTTCAATTTAGTAGTGATCTGATATTTATTTGGCAACCCTCATCAATACGCCCAACAACGTATAGCTCCTCCCTTTTAGTTTCCAATTCTCTACAGAATTTATTGAAGATGACCTGATCTATGAGAGACACAAAATTCTTCATACAAAATAACACAATAATAAACACACATAATACTAACAAATTCAATACTCCAACTATTACTCATAAAAAAATCACTCATAACAATACACCCTACCCGCCTACATATTTATAGGTATTCAACTATCATGTCTCTCACATCTTCCTAGCCCTCCCATGAGGGAGTTAATCTAAAACCGATTCTAATATCAACACAAAAATTTGGAGAGAAGACATATTTTCACACACACACAATAAAATTGTTGTATATTATTATATTACATTTACAAATCCATACACAATAAACTTATATAAGTGTTTTCAGATCCATCTTAATCTAAAATTGAAGATAGGGGTTGAGAGAATATCCCAACAATCTCCAACAAACTCTATGAAACCCAAACCAAATCTACTTACATTTATAGCAACATTATCTCCAACAAATTTTACATAAAGAATCGACACTATAGCAACATCTATCTACTAGTCAAATAAGCATTAATTGCTCATTTAATTGATTTAATAATATGTTGAAGTATTAGATTTGATTGAAATCATTATTAATAAAATATTATAATGAATTATTATTAATTCATTATAGATTAATGATGATAATGAATTATTGTTGATTCATTATAAATTAATGAATCATTAATAGAGTGTTATAATGAATTATTATTGATTCATTAGGGATTAATGAAATAAAATATTGTGATTTATCAATGGTTTTCTTCTTTAAACAAGTACCACGTAATAATAAAGTGATTACCATTTCTTCTCAAGATATGCTATGCCCTTTTCGCAAGGTATATGTGCATCTAGGCATTTGAGTTGCCTCAAAGTATTTTATGCCCTTTCTACAAGGTATGTTATGTGCATTTAGGCAATTGAGTTGCTAGTAATAATGGAGGGTTGTTTCTTAAAACGGTTAGTGATTTGAATAACATAATTAAAAAA
>JASDQU010101866.1:69257-100645 GCA_032191745.1 Picea mariana
CAACTATATATAAGAGTGTGTCACTTTTGTGACACTAAGAAAGTTGAAGATGAAAAACACTTTCTCTTAGATTGTCCAGCCTATACCCATATTAGATTTCATTTTCAAAATATTGATCACACTACCAACCTTCCTAACCTCTTAACTCAACAAAAGTATGGTGATCTTGGAAACCTTCTTTTAATGCTTTTCGAGCACAAAAACAAATTTTTAAAGAACCACAAGTAATCACTTACCCTCTTAAGGTCCGATAGACCAATTAGGTCTTAGTGAACGTTAATCATCATCATTATATATATATATATATAGATAGAAAATATGCCTATTTATAATCTTTATGCCCATTTATTAGATTTTTAGAATATGAAAAAAATTCATAAAAATTTAAAATATCTAAACATTTTAGAGTTTTGGATAAATTGAACTAATGATATAAAGATAATTGTCAACTTAAAACTTCCATATAAACAAGTCATTTAAGAATCAAGATAAATTGAACTAATAATATAAAGATGATTTTCGATTTAAAACCTAAATATATAAATCAACATAAAAAAGTGAACTTAAAACTTAAATATATAAACCAACATAAACAATTGATTTTTGAATCAAGATTGCACTTAAATATTTAGAAAGAAAATAGTTTTAAGTATATAAATCAACATAAACACGTCATTTAAAAATCACGAATGGACTTAGATATTTAGTGAGAAAAGAAACATTAATAAAGAAAAATAAAGAATATCACCCACCCTCAACATAAACTAGAATCGAGACCAAGAATAAAAGCCTAGTGCAAGTGCATTGAATAAAAGAGGTTTGGATATCTCCCTCTTATGCTATGTTGCACGGGTACCCGTATCTCCCAAAAAAAACCCAAGTACCCTACGTTTCCATGTAACAGGGACTTTTAAACAGATAGGAAACTTTTCCAATTGGATGGGGACGTCAGTGGGAACTTGGAGATGTTTATGCAGTCCCCAATCCGTCCCTGGGTCAAATGGGGGACGGATCAGGTACCGTACCTACGTCTCTAAAAAATTTGGGGACGGATTTGCAATTTAATATTAAAAAAGAAAAAAAAAAAACCTAAATCTACACTCACCCGCGCGTAAAGACTAACCTACACACTCTAATTTCTACACGTCACCCTCACTCTAATTTCTACACGCCCGCACCCAACTCACAGTCAGCTCACATCGAGTCGGCCCTCACAGTCCCGTTTCTGGTTTACTATCACGCGGAGGGGGAGACCATTGTTCAGCCACCAGTTCGCGTGGAGGGGGAGACCACTGTCCAGCCACCAGCGTGCGCGGAGGGGGAGACGGGGTTTATTGTTTCAGTGATTCGCGGGTCCAACCACCAGTTCGCCGGTTACAGGTATGCGTAGCTACTTGCCCGCAAATTTTTTTGTTTTTTTAATTTAAAATTTAAAATTTATTAAATTATTATTTAAAATTTTAAATTTATGAATTGGTTTACCGTTTAACCCTTTGTTGTATAATGTATATCGGGTTGGTTCATCCCGCATATAGATAGGTATTTACTATTAAATTTTAATTTTTTAATTTTTAATTTTATTAATGTAAACTAAGAACTTTAAAGTTTAAATTTAAATTTTAAATTAATAATTAGTAAATTATATATATTAATATTACAAATTGAAATTAGTTTTTACTATTAGTATTACATTAACGATTACAGTCTCAGTTTATTATTTAATAAATTAATTTAAATTTTAAACTGGATCAAAACTTTAAATTTTAAAATTTTAAATATATTACATCAGTGTACAGTTATTCTAAAATTTTAATTTTTAAACTTTAAACTTTATCAAAACTTATCTAAAGTTTTGATTTAAAATTTTTAAATTTATCAAAACTTTAAAATTTTAAATATTAAACTTGAAATTATTCTATAACTTAAGAGTGTGACAGAATTGAGAATTCGGCTGGAAATGGGTTATGCAATTCATATCATTCTCAGTCATAAAGTATTAATAATCTCACTGACCACTTTAGGTCATTTTCACAATGAACCACTTTAGGTCATTTTCACAATGATATTTCCTCCATATCTGAGACAGATAATCAGCTTAAATACCACAGCGAAAAAGCCTATAGAAAATGACCGATTAATCCTCCTTCTTTTACAAGTAATATAATTGTTAAGGGTATTGTCAGACATGATTACTGACTAAAAATGAATTTGATTCATCTACAATAATTTCCATTGACAGAAACCAAAAAGCGGATGATTCCAATTTACTTAGAATAACATATTTACATTCAAGGATACTTCAAATTTGTAGGGTATTCCAGGTTCCTCCTCAGTGTAAGACTGACAACATCAACAAAATGACTGAGTTATTGCATGTGACCCAATAAGATTAAGCTATTGAAGTTCCCTAAACCCAACAAATTCCTTCTGGTGCTATACTAACATGACTTGCATTACATGGAAACATGGCCAATCATGGATGGATGTTTCACAACTACTTCCAACACCCATTCTATAACAATCGAGTATCCACAGAATTTTAAGAAATTAGAATCTGCTTACAACTTTAGACTATGTAATAAGACTTTAAGTTTAAACAAGTTTTGGACCTTCCGAATGTATACTTATTTTTGAGTCCTGACAATGGACAAATGATAATGATGGTTATAGACAATGTATGTTTATTTTTGAATCCTAATAACAATGGACAAATGACAATGACGATTAGACAATGTATACTAGTTCAATGCTTATTAATGTTTTACATTTAATATTTATCATTCACGTTTATGGCATATGCCATGTGTATATGCATATGGTGAATCACTAAATTTTAAATAAATTTAAATATTTTAATTGTTTTTTATATTTATTTTATATATATATATATTATTACTGTCCCTGAAAAATTTGGAAGTACGCTCTAGCTGTCCCGGAAACTCGTCCCCCATCCCCAAAGCCAATGCAACATAGCTCTTATGTATGTACTAAGCATAAAAACAAATCAAAACTGTTTTTTTAGTGATGTTGAGTGACAAATTCTAATTAAATTGGTTTACCTTTTACTGATGTACGGGTGGAGCCCAAATATTCAGCCAATTTTAATAAGTTAACTTGAACATAAGAAAAAACTATATGGAAGATAATCGAAATAATAAACATGAAAGTAAGAAATGAAAGTAATAAATTTAATATTATAGTGAAAGGAAGGTTTAGGTTTTCTAAAAAAACATGCTTATCAAAGTATTGTGATGATTTTTTTTAATTAATTAATATATATATATATATATATATATATATGTGTATTTAAATGGATAATAATGTTTATATATGTATAAGTGTTAGATTAAATAGGTTTAGAATTATGGATATACTTTTTCTAGATAAGATTAAATAAAAAGAGAATATTTTTCATTGTCTTGATAAATGAAAGACTCATATTTAATACAATAATTTCATTTTATTTCAAGAGCTAGACATTAGTCATTACTTATGCATCATTAGCATTAATTAGGGTAATTACACTTCCTTCTACCACATTTAATTTTATCGATTACCATATCTCCCATACCTTAGAAGACCTATTTCTTTTGGAGGAAACAAGTGTCATATTGTGAGCCATCGTTTCATATGGCTTTGATGGCCACGTCTAGTAGAACTCCCTAGCGGTAATGAAGGGTGGTCTATCTAGCATTTATGATGGATGGTTTGGGGTGGTTGTAACATCACTTGCATAAATATATCACATAACTATTTCATCGTCCTTATCTTGACTTAGTTGCTCCCATGGTGAATGTACTTCTTTTTCTTATGGCTATGGCATGAGGAAAATAATACAATTATAGTATTATAGATACAACATTGATGACATTTCCAATGGATCCCTTCTCAATGACCAATACTAGAAAAATGATATATTTGTACTTGAAATCCTAAATAAAATTATTTCATTAACACAATACACTACTACTTTCAGATTCCTTGTTTATGTCCTCCTTATATAATATTCAAATACTATTGTGATTGAGTTGTAGTGGGAGAAGAAGAAAAAGTAAAAAAACACACAAGCTAAAATAAGGAGGAGGGGACAAGCCCATCATACATTTTAATGTAATTTATAATCTCAGAAGAAAAATAATAATTTTGGTTCACAAAAAAACAAATATCTTGCAACTGGAGGTAAGTATCTCATGTTAGATAACCAATTGCTATGACACTACACTATATAGATATTCAAAAGCTATTGTGATTGAGTTTGTGATGTTTGTTTTGCTTGCAATGATGAGATAGGAAAGAATACAAATACATGTAAACTAAAAAAAAAAGGAGTGGATTCCTATATAAATATTTTCACCACAGATTCGTCCTTCCAACCTCTCTTTTTCATGTTATCAACTTACAGGGTCTTGATTATTTTAATTGTGTCTCTTCCCATTATTCTATGACATTGTTCAAATGGTTTAACTTTAAGCTCCTTGAAAATTGTTTTCTTTTGAGTTTCTGATATATTTTTTGTTTATTCAAAGTTAAAGGTTGTTTTTTTCATAGTTTAAACATATCTTTTGTTTTATTATATGGAGCATTTAGAGTAATAAATTATTAAATATTACTCATATAATATAAAAAAGAGTAAAATTTTAAACATGAATTAAAAATTATAATTTATATTTTCAATAATTGTGTTAAGAAGATTTATTATTTAATTTAAACAAAAATAGAAAATACAATGATAGAGATTCGTTCACTACAAACATAATGGTGGAAATGATTGTCTATATAAAGAGTTTCACACTAGCGTTAGATAATATCCAATACTATGCAAATGTCATAAGTAGTAATGGTATTAAGGGTTCGTCAACAACAGACATGGGTATAATGCATCACCAACTAGAGGAATATCCAAAGGAAGGTGTAGTATTGTTGGGTTGTTATATTCTTTGCAGTGAAAGTCCAGTTGAGATAAATCGAATGATGGTCGAAGGTCGAGGTGGATTGACAATAGTCAAGGTCGAGGTGGATCGACACCAAGTCGAAGGTCGAGGAAGTCTACCGGGAAAAGTTGAAGTCAAAGATATCGACGACAAGTCAACCAACAAGAGGTCGAAGTGAGAGTGTGAAACGACTGACTAAAGACCGAATGAAGGAACGAATGGTAGTCGAATAGTAACCTGACATGGAGTTGACTGTAATAGAATCCCGAGATTTGTGGGATTCATAGCGAATGATCTGCATGGATCTATAATAGTTTTTGGGTGCCAAGTATTTAGGGTTTTTCATGTTGTAAATCCTATGAAGAGGCATGTTGTAAGGCCATAAAGGCTAACGAGAGAATGAAAAATTGTTGTAATTCTAATGCATGGCAAATCGTAGGTTGTTGGTCATGCATATGTAAGACGAACTGGCTATAGGGTTTTTATTGCGCAGGAGAGAGGGTATGATGTCCATTGTGTCTTAGGTGTGGACCAAGGTTAGACATGTAACATTTTATTCAAATTGAATACGACAACAAGAGAGCAGAATGCTCAAAGGAATGTTGGTTTTTCTCAGTCTAAGGTAAAATCTCGGTGAACTGTGTGATTGCTTGTGTCATTTACATTCTTTATTAAATTATTATTCTCTTTTACTGGGATTAGTGTGAAAGTGTATCTCATTTCCTGACATGTGGTATCAGAGCTTAGGTCTGCCCTGACAAGTGAGTTATCATAGCGATGTTATGCTTTGGCGAGTATATAAGATCTTGATTTGCCAATGTTGAATCTGAGAACTAAACCCTAGGTATAGTAAGAGTCGTAAGTCATAAATTATGTTAAATATCATGCTAAAGGATGGCGAGCACTTCTAGAATAGATATAGAAAAATTCAATGGCTAGAATTTTGAGCTTTGGAAGCTTAAAATGGAAGATCTTCTTGTAGATCAAGAATAATGGAAAACGATCTGTCCAAGTACCCAGCTGATGGGAGAAGCTCGAAAGAAGAGAAAGAAGTATGATTTGGATTTGTCTTGCAGATTTGGTGATGCTGAATGTCTCAGGTGAAGATTCAACCAAGAAACTATGGGAAAAGATGGGAAGCTTATACCAGTCGAAATCTCTAGTAAATAAGTTGTTTCTCAGAAAGAAATTGTATCTTTTGAGGATGCGTGATGACATTTTGGTGACTGAGCATTTAAATGTGTTTAACATCGTGTTAATATAGTTATCATCTTTGGATATTAAGATCACTGATGAGGATAAATGTATCATCCTATTATGTTTTTTTCCAGACTCATGGGATAACTTAGTCGTGGCTATTTGGACTAATAAAACCACACTAGTGCTAGAGGACGTGGTTGCTTCTCTATTGTTGGAAGAAATAAGAAGGAATAACATGGAAGGATCGACCAAAGATGCTATGGTAGTGAGAGGTCGATCGGTAGACAGAGATAAAGGAAGATTCTCCAATAGAAAGTTCAAGTTGAAGGGTAGATCTAAATCCTCGGTTTAGTCAACGTGAAGATGCTAGAAATGTGGTAAAGATGGGAATTATAAAAAGGAATGTAAGTCAAAGGAAACTAAATTCAGTTTTGGATTCGACGAGAAGCATTCAAATGACAAAAAGACAACCTCAGAGAAGGGAGGTGATGTGCACTTGGCGTCGACTTGTACACAGTCAGATCAAGATGTTTGGTTGATCAACTCAGAAGAATCCTATCATATGACACCACGTAAATGACGGTTCTATGAATATGAACGATATGGTGGAGTTGATGTGTTCTTGGAGGACGAATCAGCAACTAGAATTGTCAGATGGGGAAGAGTCCAACTAACATTGCAGGATGGGATGAAAATAACTCTTCCACATGTGCTACACATTCCTAGTTTGGAAATAAACCTAGTATCTTTCAGCAAGATGAGTGATGCAGGTGTGCATACTATGTTTTAGAAGGATTCTTGCAAGATGGTCAGAGGTGCGATGGTCTTAATGAAAGGAGTTCGGATTCGTACCCTGTACAAGCTATTAGGAATGTCGACTTGACTATATGAAACAACATAGTTTCTCTTGAAATCGACTCAACTCAACTCGATGTTAATACAACTCGACTCGAATCGAACTAATTCAGTTCAAATCAACTAGACAAGATATGATGAAATTGTCCCGACCATGTTATGGCACGAGAGGATGGGACACATTTGAGAAAAAAGACTTTGAGCTATGAAAAGCAAAGGTATGGTCGAAGGTTTTCCTGAATGTGGTTTAGAAGTTGATTTTTGTAAACATTGCATATGTGGAAAACAAAGTCGGGTGAGGTTCCCATCTGGAACAAAAAGGGAAAATGGGATTCTAGAATTGGTTCATAGTAATGTGTTTGGCCTGGTTAGAGTGCCTTCACTTGGTGGATCCCTATATTATGTCTGCTTCATAGATTATTTTTCTAGGAATATATAGATATATTTCCCGAGGAAGAAATTATAGGTTCGAAGTTGTTTGTCGGATAATCAATAGTTTGTGTCATTTTTGTCGATGTTTCGAATTCGAATCAGGATTCATCATCAGGACTAATCGTCAATTGATAGCTTGCTGATCTTGGTCAATTAATAGTTATTGTGCAGGATGTTTTTGAGATTTTAACCTAGGTCGACTGTCTAAAAACCTACAGAAATTAATTAATTTAATTTTGTTTATATTTTAAACTAATTAGTAATATAGTAATATAATAATAATATAATAAATCATAACTTATTACTAAGTTTATAAAGTTATTTAATTATATATATAGGTAAAAATAAGTTTTTAGTGTTTCTAATTTAAGTGAATTATATTTATATTTATAAACATAAATTAAACATTTAATAAATTGAATTAAATTTAAGTTATAAACATAAATTTAAAGTGAATTATATTTATATTTATAAACATAAATTAAACATTTAATTAATTGAATTAAATTTAAAGTTAATTAATTGAATTATATGTAAGAAGCCTTTAGTTATGGTTGTTTTTAGGGTTAGAGTTTTAAAAGTGTTTTATAATTTTATAAATAATATAATACTTAGTGCTTTTAATTCAATTGTAATAATAGTTTAAGGTAGGAAGGGAGTAGTTAGGTTGTTGTAGGGTTATAGTTTTATATTTTTATTTATTAGTAATATTTAATTTTATGTATAAAGTTTAGTGAACTAGTTACTAGAATACAGAAAGGTGGGGTTTAGGTTTAGTTTTTGGTTGATTAGAATAAAATGATTAGAATGTAACAAAGTAGGAAAATATATAGGAGTATTAATAAATAAGTGTCATAAGGTAAGGGTATAGGTAACTTAAGGATATAAATAGTAGGTAAGAAGGTTTAGTTAGACTCCTAAGTCTAGGGGCTGATACCAAGGAAAAACCTAAAAAGTGAGGAAGGAAAAGTTTTAGGGTTTTAATTTAAAAGTACTTTTAATTTATGTTTATAATTAATGTTTTTTAAGATAAATTATCATAGGATTAGGTTATAAGTGACTTAATTAATTGAAATATAAAGTAGTAGGTGTCTATAATTAAAATTTTATAAAGTAGGTAAAACAGGTTAGTTAGACCCCTAAGTCTAAGCAGTGAAGCAAAGGAAAACCTAAAAACGCAAGGAAAGAAGAAGCGAGGTGTCATACCTGACTTGATCTATGAGGGTCTCTAAGTTGGTTGATTAATGGGTGCCAAAAACTACTCACCTCCAGGCCACTGTCTCTATTCATATTGTTGGGGTGTTTGATTATTTCGAGAGCTTCTCTTAGGCGTCTCATGTAGTAATGATCCTCTTTTGCTAGTATCTCTGTATCCTCTAGGAAAACATGATGTTTGGTCTTAAGTGAGTGTTCTGCTAAGGCCGAGGTGTGAATGCGTTCATTTCTATTGTTTGCTCCATGTTTTTTAATCCTTACTTGAAATGATCATCCAGTTTCCCCAATGTAACATTTCCCGCATGAACAAGAGACCTTATAGATGCCTTTTCCTTGTTGTTGGTCTATAGGGTCTTTTACAGACTTCATTCTTTGTCTGATGGTAACTAGGGGTTTGAAGGAGGTTGTAATTTCTTTCTTTTTTAAGAATTTTACAATCTTGTCTGTGACACCCTGAATGTAAGGAAGGAAGGCCTTTATGTTGGAGGTTTGATCATTCTGTACACGAGTCCTATTGTCCTTCCTAACCATTGCTTTTTTGATGTCTCTATATCTATACCCAATGTTTTTAAAGACCTTGGTTAAGTGGTCTATTTCTTCCTTAAGATGTTCTTTGTCAGAAATTCTTGCTTCCCTTATCGCCATGGTGTTGAGAACCCCCATCTTCTGAGAGGGATGGTGGTGGGAATCCGCATGAAGGTAACTGTCTGTGTGATTTTTCTTCTTGAAGACCTTGTGTCCCAGTGTACCATTATGTTTTCTAGTCATAAGAATGTATAGGAAGGGTATGTTGTTGTTTTCTTCTAGTTCCATGGTGAATTTTATGTTTTATGAAATACTATTGAGGTGTTCAAAGAATCTATCTAGTTCTTCTTTTCCATGAGGCCATTTGACATTGGTATCATCAACATACCTTTTCCATCTAGATGGTTTAAGAGAATATGTTTCAAGGGCATTTTTCTCGAACTTCTCCATGTAGATGTTGGCTATGATTGGGGATAAAGGGGATCCCATGGCTACCCCGCTTGTTTGTTCAAAAAGCTCTCCTTGGAAATTGAAGAAGGTTGATTTTAGACAAACTTATGCTAGTTTGGTTGTTTGAGGGTCTGCAACCTCATTAATAACTTGAATGGCCTCATTTAACGAGATCTTCGTAAAAAGTGAAACCACGTCAAAGCTGATGAGGATATCCTTAGATTCAATTTTCTCCTCTTTTATGAGTTCCACAAAGTCTCTTGAATCTCTTATGTAGGAGTATGTCTTTCCAACGAAAGGTCCTAGGATCCTTGCTACATACCTGGCTAGTTCATAGGTTGGGGAACCAGTCGTGTTGACAATTGGTCTCAGAGGAACTCCTTCCTTGTGGATTTTAGGGAGTCCATATATTCTAGGAGTGATTAGGCAACTTGTTGTTAGTCATTTCTTCATTCTTTCATCTAGGTTAGAAGTTTTTATGGCTTTCTTGAATTCCTTGATAATCTTGGATATTGGGTTGTTGTTTAACTTTTTATAGCTTCCAGTTGTGGTGAGATGCTCTATCATTTTGGTGTTGTATTCTATTATGTTCATGACTATTGTAGCTCCACCCTTATCGGCTTTTAAAATCACAATGTTTTCATTGTTTCTAAGGTTCTTGATGGCCTCATGCTCCATTTTGTCGATGTTACTTTTCGGTGGTTTAGCTTTCTTGAGGACTAGGGTACAGTCTTGTCTAATAGTGTTCTTGTCTTCTTCACTGGGGTTTTTGATGCTGTCTTCTATGGTGCAAATTATATTTTCTATGGGGACAGTTTTCAGAGCAATGGAAAATCCCAATCCTTTTTTCAATATGTTTATTTCTTCGTTTTTAAGATCATGATTGGATAGGTTGATTACTTTTTTGTTTGATGTAGCATATCCTTTGTTTGTTGTAGCATTTTTGGTGTCATACCTCCCTTCATTTGTTGTAGCATATTCTCTGTTCGCTGTAGCGTTTCCTCCATGTAATTTCGTTGTTGCATCCTCTCCTATCGTTGTAGCATCCACTCCATTTGCTGTAGCATCCTCTTTATGCAAATTCATTGTAGCATCAATTATTATCGCTGTAGTATCCTCTCCGTCCACTGTATCATCCTCTTCATTCAATGCGTCCCTTTTTCCTTTGAGTTTTTTCAGTTTATTATCTTGGCGCCGACTGGCCTTATGTCCCTCTCCTTTCGCTTTAAGTGCAGCGCTGGCATCTAGCACTGTCCATAGGTCCTGTCTAACCTCACGCGTGAGCTGAATGTGCAATTGGAAGGTTGTTTTTGAGAGCCAGTCTAATGATGCGCACATTCTCCTGATTTCTCCCCAGACTAGGGCACTACTCAACTGTTCAAAGGCTCTATAGTTCCATCTACTTCACATTTGGTGATTAATGACGATGAATTTTGGGGTAATATTATTGTCCCTGCATTGTTTTAGAAAATCAAGATCAGCAGCTCCTCTAATGATTTTAATCCACAGATTTTCCATTAAACGGAAATTGTTCCAGGTTTCCCTTCCGTACAGGGAAGATATGGTTGTTTTTAGAGTTTTGTGGTGATTATTTTTGAAGTTGTTTGTCGGATAATCCACAGTTTGTGTCATTTTTGTCGACATTTCGAATCCGAATCGGGATTCATCATTAGTACTAATTGTCAATTGATAGCTTGTTGATCTCAGTCAATTAATAGTTATTGTGCAGGATGTTTTTGAGATTGTAACCTAGGTTGGCTGTCTAAAAACCTACATAAATTAATTTATTTAATTTTGTTTATATTTTAAACTAACTAGTAATATAGTAATATAAAAATAATATAATAAATCATAACTTATTACTAAGTTTGTAAAGTTATTTAATTATATATAGGTAAAAATAAGTTTTTAGTGTTTCTAAGTGAATTATATTTATATTTATAAACATAAATTAAACATTTAATTAATTGAATTAAATTTAAAGTTAATTAATTGAATTATATGTAAGAAGCTTTTATTTATGGTTGTTTTTAGGGTTAGAGTTTTAAAAGTGTTTTATAATTTTATAAATAATATAATACTTAGTGCTTTTAATTGAATTGTAATAATAGTTTAAGGTAGGAAGGGAGTAGTTAGGTTGTTGTAGGGTTATAGTTTTATATTTTTAGTTATTAATAATATTTAATTTTATGTATAAAGTTTAGTGAACTAGTTACTAGAATACAGAAAGGTGGGGTTTAGGTTTAGTTTTTGGTTGATTAGAATCAAATGATTATAATGTAACAAAGTAGGAAAATATATAGGAGTATTAATAAATAAGTGTCATAAGGTAAGTGTATAGGTAACTTAAGGATATAAATAGTAGGTAAGGAGGTTTAGTTAGACTCCTAAGTCTAGGAGTTGATACCAAGGAAAAACCTAAAAAGTGAGGAAGGAAAAGTTTTAGGGTTTTAATTTAAAAGTACTTTTAATTTATGTTTATAATTAATGTTTTTTAAGATAAATTGTCATAGGATTAGGTTATAAGTGACTTAATTAATTGAAATATAAAGTAGTAGGTGTCTATAATTAAAATTTTATAAAGTAGGTAAAACATGTTAGTTAGACCCCTAAGTCTAAGCAGTGAAGCAAAGGAAAACCTAAAAACGCAAGGAAATAAGAAGGGAGGTGTCATACCTAACTTCATCTATGGGGGTCTCTAAGTTGGTTGATTAAGGGGTGCCAAAAACTACTCACCTCCAGGCCACCGTCTCTGTTCATATTGTTGGGGTGTTTGATTATTTCGAGAGCTTCTCTTAAGCATCTCATGTAGTAATGATCCTCTTTTGCTGGTATTTTGTATCCTTGAGGAAAACATGATGTTTGGTCTTAAGTGAGTGTTCTGCTAAGGCCGAGGTGCGAATGTGTTCATTTCTAATGTCTGGTCCATGTTATTTAATCCTTACTTGAAATGATCGTCCGATTTCCCCAATGTAACATTTCCCTCATGAACAAGAGACCTTGTAGATGCCTTTTCATTATTTTTGGTCTATAAGGTCTTTTACAGACTTCATTGTTTGTCTGATGGTAACTAGGGGTTTGAAGGAGGTTGTAATTTCTTTCTTTTTTAAGAATTTTGCAATCTTGTCTGTGACACCCCGAATGTAAGGAAGGCCTTTATGTTGGAGGTTTGATCATTCTGTACATGGGTCCTATTGTCCTTCCTATTATAGGTTTTCGAGAGATTTAATGAGTTTAAATCTCTTGCACAAAGCCAGACAGATAAATAGATTAAAGTTCTAGGGACTGACAAAGGTGGTGAATTATGTGGAAAGGAATTTGATCAGTTATGTAAGAAGTGTGTAATAACATGCCTAAATACCACACCATATGTACCCTACAACAAAATGGAAATGGAGTTGTCAAGAGAATGAATGAAATGTTGATGGATAAGGCAAGGATGATGCTCAATGGTGCTAGGGTCACACAAGAATTATGGGAGGAGGCAGTGGACACTACAAGATATTTGGTAAATATGTCTCCTTTGTTGGGGATAGTTGACACAACTCGAAATGAGGTATGGTATGGTAAGAATCCTTCGGTGGCATATCTCAAAGTAGTTGGCTGTGACGAATTTGTGCATGTTCCCAAGGGAAAGTGGAGCAAGATGGAAAAGAAGGAAGTCAAATGTATTTTCATTGAATATAAAGAAGAGATGAAATGATATAAGCTCTGGGATCCTGCATCAGGGAGAACAATGTACATTCAATATTTGGTCTTCAACGAAGTCAGAGGTAAATCTGAGACTGAGGAAGTTGTTAAGACTGAGAATAATTCTGATACGATGTGGTTTGAACTGAGGAACAAAGAAGATGATTTAGATGAGTCAATTGAATCTAAGGAAGAGGTGGAACAACTAAATTTGGTGGTAAATAGGTCAAAAATATTAAGAAAACCACTAGAGAGGTATATTCCACCCGACTTATGTTCCACATTCACGTTAACTACCATCGACGATGAGCCCAAGTCGATCGGTGAGGAAGTCAACTCGACAAAGGGTAACATTTGGAAGGACTCCATGGTCAAAGAGATGGAATCCTTATACAAGAATGAGTGATGGGATTTAGTCAATTTACCTAGTGGAAGAAAGATTGTCGGTAGAAAGTGGGTTTTCAAAAAGAAGATGAATGTCGCAGACGAGTCGAGAAGTTCAAATCTCGACTCATAGAGAAAGGTTATTCCCAGGTCGAGGGATTCGACTTCAGTGAGATTTTTTCCCCTGTTGAAAAACTAACTTCCATTAGAGTACTAATGTCTTTGGCTGCAAAATTTGATTTCGAGATCAAGCATATGGATGTGAAGAAAACGTTCCTACATGGGGACCTGGAAGAAGAAATCTACATGAAACAACCTGAAGGATTTGTAGTAAAGGGAAAGAAAGAGTTGGTGTGAAAACTCAAAAGATCCCTTTATGGTCTAAAACAATCGCCAAGGATGTGGTATCGAAAGTTTTACACATACATCCTTATTTTGGGATTTGTGAGAAGAAAAAATGATTACTGAATATAATCCAAGGAAGAAGGTGGGCGTTTCATATATGTAGCTTTGTATGTCGATGACAGCTTGCTGATTAGAAAAAGGATGGATGTAATAAAGGAGGTGAAGAAGAAACTATCCTCCAAGTTTGACATGAAGGATCTTGGTGTAGCTAACTTCATTCTGGGAATGAAGATTAAGAGAGATCGACCCGCTAGAAATATCTGGTTGAATCATAAGAAGTATATTGAAATAGTTCTGAAACGATTCAACATTCAGGATTGCAAATTGTTGGAGGTGATAATTCCTGTGGGAGCAAGGATTACAATTGAGCAGTGTCCGAAGGCATAGGAATAAATAGAGGACATGGCACGTATTCCCTATGCAATTTTTGTTGGAATTATAATGTATGTGATAGTATGCACTCGACCAGACATTTCCCATGTAGTGGGAGTGTCGAGAAGGTACATGTCGACACCTGAAAATGAGCACTAGACTATGCTATTCAAGAGAGTATTCACATATTTTTGTGGCATGGAGGACTATGCTATATGCTACCAAGGAAAACCTGGAGGTGACAGTGGTAAAATAAATATACATGTATTTTTCAATGCTGACTGGGTTGGAGATATGGATTGACTGAGGTCAACCAGTGGATATGTCTTCAAGATGTTGAGTTGAGCAATAAGTTGGATGAGTAAGTGACAAGAAGTTGTAGCCTTGTCAAAAAAAGAAGCTGAATACATGGCGACCACTCATGGAAGTAAAGAAGCAGTATGGATTCGAAGGTTGTGTTCAGAAATCTATTTTGAGCTGAGAGCTATCAAGGTGAGTTGCGATAGTCAAAGCACAATTTTTCTGGCAAAGAACCCTTCTTATCATTCAAAGATTAATCACATTGATGTACAATACCATTTTGTAAGAGATATGGTGGAAAGTAACAAGGTGCTAGTGGAGAAAATAAACACATTGGAAAACATAGCAGACTCGTTGATGAACTCTGTGAGTGCTATGAAGTTCTCTTGGTGGAGAGAGGCAATGTGAATTGTTGCCCTGGGTTTGTGAATGAAAGTTTAGGAATCTCCTATTTCAACAAATAAGACAACAAGTGGGAGAATGATGGGTTCTTATATTCTTTGCAATGAAAGTCTAGTCAAGGTAGATCAAATGACGATTGAAGGTCGAGGTGGATCAACAACAGTGAAGCTCGAGGTGGATTGACAACAAGTTGAAGGTCGAGGAAGATGACTTGGAAAACGAAATCGAAGATATCGAGAGCAAGTCAACCAACAAGAGGTCGAAGTATGGGCATGAGACAACTGACTAGATATCGAATGAAGGACTAACTGGTATTCAACTGGTAACCCAACTTGGAGTCGACTGTAACAGAATCCCAGGATTTGCCGGATTTGTAGCCAATGATCTCCATGGATTTGTAATCGTTTTTGGATGCCAATTCTTTAGGTTTTTTCTTGTCGTAAAGTCTATAAAGAGGCATGTTGTAAGGTCGTAAAGGCTAATGAGAGAATGCAAAAATATTGTAACACTAATGCATGGTAAACCGCAGGTTGTTGTTCATGCATATGTAAGCCAAATTGGCTACAAGTTTGTTGTTGCGCAAGAGAGAGGGTATGATGGAGATTATGTCTTAGGTGTGGACCAAGGTTATAAATGCAACTATTTATTCAGATTGAATAAGACAATAAGAGAGTAGAAAGCTCAAAGGAATCTTGGTTTTCCCCGATTAAGGGTTCCAGGGTAAAATATTGGTGTACTGTGTGATTTCTTTTGTCATTTTCATTCTTGATTAAATTCTTCTTCTCTTCTTCTAGGATTAGTGTGGAATTTTCTCTCATTTCCTAACAAGTATGAACACACTTAAAATAGTTTCAAGAATTCGATACACATCAAAAAAATTGTGAATTGACATGATACTTAGCAACAACATCATTATAGTATTATAGATGTTTTTCCACTTGTTTATGATTGTCCAAAGCAAGGTTTGAATTTGTATACTTGAATGACTACAAAAAATTAGAAATAGAACATGTATGAAATTTATAGATTTGGAATTAAACCAAATGTCAAGTTGAGAATATAATTTTTGAATCTTGTGTTTATTATGCAATAACAAAAATCTCATGTCAGGAATTAATTTATTGTCAAGGCATCTTAACTGAACTTTCTTCATGTAATGATCCAAAATGATTAAAATATCATAAAATAACATAGTTACACACCATGTACAGAATGTGAGTGTGGATCACAACTCCAATATAGATCAGTTACACTATAACTCCTTAAAGAATAGGGGAAAGCCCTCCAAATAACCAAATACCTTTCATACTTCACAATTCACATGTCACAATAATGAATACATGATCTATTATATATAGTTATTCACACTTGCACATGAGGACCCTTTACTACTATGCTGACCCTATTAAATATATATTTACACATTACATGTTCATTTAGGCCCATATATTCCCCCCCTTCGGGTCATATCATATACATTTAGTCATATATATGCCCCCCTTGGGTCATAACATAGTAGCCTCCTTCAAAAAGATTTTTCCTCCAAATAATCAAATATCTTTCATACTTCACAATTCACGTGCCACAATAATGAATACTTGATCTCTTATATATAGCTATTCACACTTGCACATGAGGCCCCTTTACTACTAGGTTGACCCTATTACAAATATATTTACACATTACATGTTCATTTAGGCCCATATATGGCCCACATGGGTCATATCATAAACATTTAGTTGTATGCATATGCCCCCCTTGGGTTGTAACATGTCATTAATATGTGGGTTCATAATGCATGGAGGTTTAGACCACTTAGGTTGGTTTTTTATCGATTGGTAATTTAGGTTCCAAGTTTTGAGTTCAATATTTCATGCATTTATATTATGGTTCAAAATGAATTAAATGAAGCATATATACATACATACATGTTGATGATGATTAATGTCCACTAATGCTAATTGGTTTATCGGACCTTAAGAAGGTAAGATATTACTTTGATTTCTTTAAAATTTTATATCTGTGCTAAAAAAACATTGAAATCGACGTTCCAAGATCACCATAATTTTGATAACTTAAGAGGTTAGTAAGGTCAGTATTGTGGAAAATATTTTTAAATTAGGATATAATTTGGGAATAGGAAAGAGATTCTAAGAGAAAGTGTTTGTTATATTCAACCCTCTTAGTGTCACAAAGATGGTAGATTCTTTCCTCCCACGATGTTTTTTGAATTTTCCAATGCCCGATTTCACTATGTAGCTTGTGAAAGCTTGTTCTTATTTTAGAAATGTTAATTTTCTTCTTTGCACTTCTCAAAACTGAGAGGTAATTTTGATATTCTAAATTAGATTTGACAACCTCCTTGTAGTATCTAAGTTTCCTTTTATCCTCTAATTCATTTTCACACCACATATTCTCCTTAAATTTAGAAGTGATAATTTTTTAAATATTATTGGTATTTTGCATGAGGGAATCTTCTTGTATTCCCCAATGATTTAGCCAAGATTTGTCGTCTTTATGTCATCCCCGCTTGATCCACTGGTGGTTTTTTCTAGATTTTGAATCAATTTTTGGGAGCTTATTGTCCTCCATGTTGTTTCTCTTGTTCTTGTAAGTTAGATATCTAAAATCAGAGCAATGCCCTCGATGGGGGAAGGGTTGTCTTCTATGAGGAGGATAGGATAAGGTGTATTGCCCTTAATTTTCATATTATAAGTTATAATCTTTTTGTGTGTATGTTCTGTCTCTCTTTAGGATTCTCTAGAGATAATTTAACCTAAAAATTCACATCCATATAAGATAACTGGAGTGACGAGAGTGTGAAAGAGGAATTTTTTCATATCCCAAAGCCAAATGTTTGTTAATTTACAATTGTTTTCAAGCCCATAATAATATTTTCACCCTCCATTTATTCTTTTCTCACGAATATAGTTTGAGTTGAGCTTATCGTGTATATTGATTCCAATATATTTGTAGGAAGGCACCTCCTCCAAGCTATTGTTGTCATATACAAAAACATTTTACGTGATCTTTTTGGATTTTTAATTATCACGACATTTTTGTTGTCAGTGTTCACAGTGATTCTTGTACTAGAGAAAAATTCCTTGAGGATTATAAGTTTCTTACCTATTTCATAGGGAATCTTTTCCATAAGAAAAATATCACCAACATAAATAAGAAGGATGATGTTTGTACTAGGGGGAGTCGGGAAAACACAACCTGCATCCTCCAAACAATCTTCTAACTTATCAATATAGATGTTGAAAATGGTATTGGATAGGGGGAAACCTTGATTGACTCCTCTATTATATTTAATTCCTTGCGACCAGCCCTCAGTGTTCCTAAACTGGGAAATAACTTTGTGATATAGCCTTATTGCAATGACTCTTAACTTGAAAGGACTTTAAGCTCTTCTAGCCTATGCCAAAGGTTAGTCCTGGGCATAATGTAAAAGGATTTTCCAAAATCAACAAAACAACAAAGGATATTAGTTTTATCATTATGAAACGCCTCTATAATGTTCCTAATTGTAACAGGGTGGTCCACAGTTGAATGGTAGCCTTTAAAACCAGCCCGACCTTTAGCTCTTTTTCCATTTCCTTCTAGCCATGTACTGATCTTCTTTTTCAAAATACTTTCGTATATATTAGATAAAATGGGGCTAATAATAATGGTCCTAGAATTAGATGGATTGCTTTAATCCCCACTTTTAAAAATAGGTACAATGAGGCTTTGAGGGTTTTGGGAAACCTTGATGGGTAGCTATATTCAAGAGCTTATGTATGTGAGGGAAGATGATAGGTCCAATTTTTCATATTTCATCTTTGTAAACTTAAATTTCCTTAGATTTTCTTTTTGAGAGTCGTTTAACCCCAAACTTAGTGTCTTATATAGAAAAGACTCCATCCTTTGTAGAACTATTTCGAATGTTGTCCATGAAATTAGGGGATCGTAAATATAAATATTTTTAAGGTAGAAATTTCAATCCTTCAAACAATTCCTATTATTTTCATTAGTTTTATGACGTAGAATTTACCTCCATAGTTTCATAGGATCTATATTAAATAGGTGAAAAATATTCTCTTTCTTTCTATTTATATAGTCTTTTTTTCATTTTAATTAAGGTTTTGTATCTATTTATCTTATCAGAATTTAATGATGCATTGGAAGCATCCCTAATGGAGTTTCTATCAATTTTACATTGATTATCATATCAAGGGTTAATTGTAATATTTTTCCTTTTACATAGCACCTCAAGAGAGAATTTGTTAATAGAAGTAGAGGGGATTGTTGTAAAATTTTGATAATGAACTTCAATATTGTTATGATACCTACTTTCTCTTTGTCAAAGAGTAAGTTCCTTTGGTTGTTAGAGTGCTCTCCAATGGATTTTTTGTGTGTGGCAAAGTTTAGAGTTAGTGTTAAAGGTCTATGATCAAAGTGAGGTTAGTGGTCACCTAAAAGATCAAATTTTACTATTTGGTTGTATATGGAGATATATGATATTATATAATCAACAACACTACTACCCAACCATGGATACAAGTAATTATGTTAGATTTTTGCCACTTCCTTAGACCATTGCAAATTATTAAATATTGAGAACTATAGAGCTTGATTAACTCAGTAACAAAAAAAATCTAGATTAGGTCTTCGGAGTTTATTTTTGTTTAATTTATTTATGCTTTTAATTCATTTGTTTCACATTTCATTGATTAATTTCATTTATTTTTATTTTTCATTAGTTGGTATCAATAAAGGTTTTTATTTATTTTTATATCAATAAATGTATCATTATGGAAAACAATTTCTAGGTAAAGACATGTATTGTTGGCGTCTTTAAAGCCAAAGTAGAAATATTTATCATTTGATAAGTAAAACTGTAGCTAAAGAAGATTACACGCAGGAAATACAGACAGTTTCACAGGTTACTTGAAACAAAAGTTTCACCTTATTGGAAACCTCTGTAACAATTGTTGGTACCTCTTCAGGTAGTACCACATCAGACATAATTTGTACATTGCGACCACACCCGGGTACCGTCACATATATAGGGAGTCACCTAGGTCTTTGAAACCAACTATAGATTAGCCTATCAACCTCCTGACTGCTATAGTGGCATTGAGAAGAACACTAAAAAAGACCACTCTCTAGCACCTGGTTATTGGATAGTACAACTATGGGTACGGTTGGGTCGAGTACCACTATTCGACCCGACAAAGGTAGTATGACTAAGGGTATGGTTGGGCCGAGTACCACTGTTCATCCAGACATGTATATGGATCTATGTTGGTTCCATATACATGTATGTACGAGGGATATCTGTAATTCCTTCTATGTTGAACATGGAGTTGACACCTGTAATTCCTTCCATTTGAACATGAAGTTGACACTTGGAATTAAAAAAAAATAATAACAAAGAAAACATATAAAATAATTTTCCACTTATAGATTCTTTCTACTTCCTGATGAGGGGTATGTGTGTGATTCCTTTAACACTTAATATGGAATTAACACACATTTAAAAACATATTAACACCAAAATAAATTTCAATCTTGCTGCCATAAATAAAATATTTGAATATCCCCTTTTTGTGTATATATAATCAATTGAAAGTAAAAAAATTCTTATGCCTAAAACATTTCAATGGTAACCAATATAGATCATCGTGAAGTCACAAAATGAAAAATCGTGAAATACGAGAGAAGATATGGATCGTTGATCTCGAGGAAATATGGATCATCAATCTGGTCCCAAAGGGCTCGCAATTTTAGGGATCAGAAGAAGAGGAACACTCAGTTCTTCGCTATTCTGAGGCCCAAATTCCTGAAATCGAGAGCAGCCAACAATCATGAAATGAGAACTCGCGATACAACCATAGTGAAGTTTGAGGGTACGAGTTTCGGGAAAACAGAGCAACTCATTCCTTCGACAATGCGAAGTGTGAAGTCAAGAAGCAGATCTCAGCCGTTGGCTGCGAGCCAACAAGGACCGTTGATTTGATCCAATAGTTTTGGGGACATGGACCTCGGTAAACCGAGAAGAACAATGTAATCAAATACATAATTCTATCAAAAGTCATAATGTTGAATAGGTTACAATGTTCAACAAATTTTAAGATGATAGTGTATCAAAACTAATTCTTTTGAATAAGTTACCATCTTGAAACAATTTTCTGAAATATATTGATTTTTTTTGTTTCCATTTATTTGGATAATTATAAAATTTTTGGTTGAAATTCCACAAACATCTTGGTGTGAAGCCATAATCTTCAATGTCTTGTTATGTTTTCGGACATATTTGAGCAAAGGTTTTAAAGTTGTGTTGTCATGGTATAATGCTAGTACGTAAGCGCTTTCATAATATTGTTTGTCATTTCTGTCTGAACAATCTAAACTATTTGATTGAAGTAGATCACATGACACTTGCATCCCTAGTTCATAATTTTCAAATTTCTATAGGATATCTGTGGGAATGACACGTTCCAGGGTTGGTGTTTGTTGCTAAATTTATCAAGATATGATATCGATGCTATGAATATTGTTTGTATATCTTTGAGCATAGATTCAAAGCTTTGTAGCTTCCAAGGGATGGAATTTGACAGGCAAATTGTCCGTCACAGGGTGATTTGCCCGTCAAAAAATCAATTTTTTTTTGGTAAAACGTCAACATTTTTAGCTAAATCTATCAAACATATATCTAACTTGCATAAATCGTCAAATTTGATGGGCTATTGGGATTTGAAATTTCAACCCTAGGCTGCGGTATAATGCAATAACGTAAGTGGTTTCGTAATATTGTTTGTCGTTTCTGATGGGATCTTTAGCTGGGGACTCCAGTACAACAAGATTCACGTTCAAGCATTGTCCTAGCTGGCGCACGGTCGTATCAATCCAATGATTCAATTTGCAATATAAATATTCAATCATGGGAAGCAATGGTAGAAGGTAGATCTTCTTATGAAAATAATCAAAAAAATTGTTGGTAGAGTGTCGTCACTATCGTCATCATGGATGACACAATGAATTGTAGGAATATTAGATTTTTAGAAAGTCAAAATGCATCGTGATTTGTATTCTGTCATTCTAAATCTTGAAAATGTGGATGTATTTTTAGAAAGTCAGAATGCATTGTTATTTTTATTCAATGGTCATGCATTGTATTTTACAATAACTTAATTTCATAATTAAAAATGGTTAAAAATGGTTGATAAAGGTTTATTATTAACAATTTTTTTGTTTTTAGAAATTAATGGTGTTTATAGGTTTAGATCAACCACTTTTAATTATCTAGTTGACTATTCAACATGTAATTCAGGTGGACATCGGTGGCTACCTACCTATTCCATTGGTTCAACATATAGTTTCCATTTTTTGCAGTTTTTCTACACATTTGCGGGTCCCAAACTTCTGCGACCATTTTGAGGCTGTAAATGATGTTTTTTTGATGTGGCAAAACTTTAACATGAATTGGGTCATTCAAAATGTGTACTCCTTGGATAGACCTTTTTGGTGAGGTATCAAGTGCCCCAAAAGAAGATTGTATGCAAAAGTTACGCCCTAAGGAAGTTGACGTATCAACTACCTCCATCGGGGGCCCACAAACCTTTTGGCATTTCATCTTTTGGGGTTAGGGTTTTGGATTTTTAGTGTTTTCTCATTTATGCTTTATGTTAAAAAAGCCTTAGGAACGTCATTGTAATCATCTTCTTATGAATCTGCATGGCCATCACGTCTCTTCTAAGAGATAAACTACCACCATTCTAGCGAGTTCATTTCATTCTGTACTTTCTTTTATAGTCTGCATATTTCAATCTTTAATAGAAATTGAGTATTGGTGTATCTTTGTGTTTCTGTCTTATTTCTATGTTTCGTTTTGTTCCCTCATAAATATGGATCACCAGGTGGAGAGGACTAGTAGATTTGTGAATTAAAATGCTAATATAATTAATAATAAAATATATATCATACTTTTAGTATGGTTGACCACGTTAGATTATGTTTTTCCATGGTTGACTATAGTAGACCATGTTTGGTTATGTTTGACCACCATTGACTTCGGTTAACCATGGTTGATAATGTTTGACTATGATTGACTTCGATAAACCATGCTCTACTATGGTTGAATTTGGTGAACTATGGTTGATTATTTTAAATTATTATTGGCCATGGTTGAATTTTGTTGACCATGTTTGACTATGGTTGACCATGTTGACTATGGATAATTATGTTGACTATGGTTGACTATGGATGACATGGTTGACAATGTCTATGGTTGAATTTGGTGAACTATGGTTGATTATTTTAAATTATTGTTGGCCATGGTTGAATTTTGTTGACCATGTTTGACTATGGTTGACCATGTTGACTATGGATAATTATGTTGACTATGGTTGACTATGGATGACATGGTTGAGGATGTTTTACCATGGTTATCTTTAATTGTCCATGGTTGTATATGGTTGAATATGCTGGACCATGAATAAATTTGGTTAACAATGGTTGACTACATTAAACAATTATTGGCCATGGTTCAATTTGGTTGAGCATGTGATGTTCATGAAAGGATATGTTGAATTGTGATGTTACTCAATGGTTATGTAGCATCATGACATTTATCTTGGTTGAGTTATGTCAAACTATTGTGTTCCTCAATGGTTATGTCACAATGTGATGTTCCCTAAGGGTTAGGTTAGATTACAATGTTCCCTAATGGTTATTTCATATAGTGATGCTTATCATGGTTGACTTATGTTAACCATGGTTGTGTTTATTTGGCCATGTTTCACTATGGACATGGTTGATTATGGTTTATTTTCATCACATTCCAATGTTTGTCAAGGGTTATTTTGGATTGCAACGTTGGGTTATGTTTGACACGTTGTGACGTCAGGTTGTGTTTATCATATTGAGATGTTAGGTTGTGTTTTTCACATTGTGATGTTGGGTTATGTTTATGATATTGTGATTTTTGTGAACGGTTATGTTGGATTATGTCAGATTGTGAAATTTTTCAAGGGTTATGTTGGATTGTGACATTAATTGTTATGTAATATTTCTATGTTTGTCAAGGGTTATATTGGATTTTGATGTTCAGAAAGGGATTATTGTTGACTTTTGTCACATTGTAATGTTTATCAATGGTTGTCACATTATGATGTTCATCAAGGGTTATGTTGGATTGTGATGTTCCCTAATGATTATGTTTCATTGTGACATTCATATTCATATTGTTAAATGTTAAAATTTTGCATTCATCTATGGTTACATTACATTGCGACATTCAGGAAGAGTTATGTCTCCTTGCAACATTCTTTAAGGGTTATGTTTTAGTGAGATGTTCTTTAGTGGTCATGATGCATTGTGATATTCATATTGGTTGACTTATAAGAAAATGTTATGTTCCTCATTGGTTATGTTGCAAGGCATATATCAACATAACAATTGGTGACTTGGGTTGACGATGGTTGGCCATGATTAACTATGGTTGACCATGGGTGCACATATTACTATGGTTGACTATGGTTATGTTACATTGTAACATACATGTTCATCAACTTATCTCAAATTGTTATATATGCCTCCATGGTTGTGTCACATTGCAATGTCCATCAAGGGTTTTATCACATTGAGACGTTCCCAAAGGATTACATTCGTTTGTAATGTTCCCAATGGTTATGTTGCATAGAAATACTCATATTTTTTTACTAATGTCAAATTGTACATTCCTCAATAGTTATGTTGCATTGCGATTTTCATGAAATGTTATATTTCTTCTCGATGGTTTTCAAAGGTTATATTTCATTGTGATGTTCTAAAAAGTATGATGTATTGCGGCATTCATCTTAGTCGACTTATATGGAATTTCTATGTTCCTTGATGGTTACATCACATTGCAAAATTCATCCTAGATTATGTCAAATTTATGATGATGTTTTATTATTATAAGATATTATATTTGAAAAAAAAATGTTAATATACTTCCATGGTTTTAACACAAGATATGTGTAAGTATAATTTATTATTTAGAAGGAACATTGTTAAGTTCTATAATATAATAAAGTGAGAAAAAACATATATTCATTAACTAATTTATTTTTTTCATGAATATAAAAAATCACATAATTTGAAAAAAAAAAACATTAAAATCTAATATCAAATTTAATTTCAATGACATACATCACTTAGAAAAAATATGATCGATATTTTTTAAAAATAAAAACAAAAAAGTATTATTAACTCATGGTATGAGAGTAGCTAATGCGTGTCTTCATAATTCACATTTCAATATGACAAATTACTTGTCCTTATAATATAATCTTTAAAGGATAGCTTTATTGATTCTATTTATTTTATTTATTTTGTGCATGGTATTTTTGTTTTTTTTCATTTATTTTGTTTACTCATGTTTTATAGTTTTTAGTTTTTGTCCATTTTATTAATTTTTTTGAATTGTGAAATAGTTTTCAAAATAGAAAGCTTTAAATTAAAATTATATTTTTGGTATTAACAATTGATATTATTAAAATGTAAATATTTTTATTCCATTATTACAAATTCACATATTTATTATAAATACTTTTATTATATTTATTCAAAATATCACTATAAAACAAAGACTAAACTCTAAGTAAATATTATCTAAAAAATTATTTAAATAAAAAAACTTAATAATACTCACTTTAAAGTTGTGGATATGAAATTTTTTTAATCCATATATTGTTATCACCCAACCATATCATTTATTTTTATTATGTTTTCATATTATAGGAGTAGTACTATTTATATTTTTCAAATGAGAATAAAAATAATGTTTCAAATTTACAAAGATGTTTGAAGTTTATATATGTAGAGTTTAATTTTAAATAATTTTAAAAAGATGTAAAAATTTTATATGTGTATTTTTTTTTTCATTTTCTAATAGAAAAATTTATGGATATTAAAGTTTAGATTGTGTTAAATGATGATGATGATGATTAACGTCCACTAAGACCGAATTGGTCTATCAGACCTTAAGAGGGTAAGTGATTACTTGTGATTCTTTGGAATTTTGTTTCTGTGCTCGAAAAACATTGAGAGAAGCTTTTCAAGATCACCATACTTTTGTTGAGTTAAGAGGTTAGGAAGGTTGGTAGTGTGATAAATATTTTGAAAATGAGATCTAATATGGGTATAGGCTGGAAAATCTAAGAAAAAGTTCTTTTCATCTTCAACCTTCTTAGTGTCACAAAGGTGACACACTCTTTCATCCCATGGTGTTTTAGGAATTGACCAACGCCCAGTGTCACTATGGAGCTCGTGAGAATTTGTTCTTATCTTAGCAATGATTATTTATTTCTTTACACTTGGAAAAACAGATAGATAATTTTGATCTTCTATATTAGGGTTGATTACATCTTTATAATACCTTTATTTTCATTTTTCCTCTAACTCTTTATCACACCACATTTTCTCCTTAAATTTTGATTTGACATTTTTTTTAATAGTAACTTTATTCTGAAAAATGGTTTCTTCCATGATTCCCAAGTAGCTTAGCCAAGACCGGGCATCTTTATGCCATCCTCGCTTGAGTCAATGGTGGTTATGACTTGATTTTGAAGCAATTTTAGGTAGCCTCTTGTCTTCCATGTTGTTTAACTTGTTCTTATACATTAGGTATCTAGTCATAGCCATGTTCTCAATGGGGGAGAGGCTTGTTTCTAAGAGGAGGATGGGATAGGGCGTATGTCCTTTAATTTTGACATTATAGGTTATACCATTCTTTTGTATTTGATCTATCTTTCTCCAGGATTCACGAGAGATACTACAACCCCAGACTTCACATCCATAAAGAATATCAGGTGTAATAAGAGTCTCAAAGAGGAGTTTCTTCTTATCCCAATTCCAAAGATCAGTTGATTTATAATTGTTTTCAAGCCCATAATAAGCTTTTCATCCCCCAATAATCCTTTTCTCAATGCTATAATTCCAATTGAACTTGTGGTGAATATCAATTCCAAGATATGTGTATAAAGTCACTTCCTCCAAGTTTTTGTTGTCATATACAAAGGTATCATAAGGGATCTTATTGAATTTAATAATCATGACCTTAGTCTCATCATCATTAACAGTCATACCCATATTGGAGAAAAAATCCTTGAGAATTCTTAGTTGGTTTTCAAGATCATGGGGACTCCTTGCCATAAGAACAATATCATCGGCATAAAGAAGAAGATTGATGACTATACCAATGAGAGTAGGGGTGACAGGACTTTCTTTTTCCAAGCATTCTTGTAACTTGTCAATGTATATGCCAAAATGGGTAGGGGACAAAGGACAACCTTGTTTGACTCGGATATTGCAATTAATCTCTTTTCACCAGCACTCAATGTTTTTAAACTTAGCAATAACATTCTCATACATCCTTATTGCAACAACCCTCAACTCGAGAGACACTTTTATCTCTTCCAACCTATTCCAAAGGTTTTTTCTAGGAACCATGTCAAAATCTTTTCTATAGTCAACAAAACAACAAAAAATATTGGTTTTAGTATTGCAGAACTCCTCTACAATGATCCTAAAGGTAACAATATGGTCCATAGTGGAATGATATCTCCTAAACCTAGCCTGACCTTTACCTCTTTTACTGTGACTTTCTAGCCAAAGGCTAATCTTGTTTTCCAAAATAATTCCATAAAGCTTGGCTAAAATCGGGCTAATTATAATGGTCCTATAATTAGAGGAAATGTTTCTATCCCCATTTTTAAAAATAAGAACAATGAGGATTTGCGTCTAAGGTTTAGGGAAGCTCTGCTTGACTGCTAAATTGAAGAGCTTGTGTATGTGAGGGATAAGGATTGGCCCTCCGATTTTGAAATTTTCATCTTGCTAGCCTTCAATGTTCTTAGCTTTCCCATTTGCGAGCCACTTAACCCCGAACTCTATGTCATCTAAAGAAAAAACTTCTTCCTTTGTAGGGATAATAGGAATGGTGTCCATGGAATTAGGGAACTCGTAAAGAATTTTAAGGTAGGAATTCTAGGTCCTTAAGGGAATCCTATTATTTTATTTAGTATTGCGTTGTAGAATTTTGCTCCAGAACTTCTTAGGATCCAACTTGTATAGTTGTGAAAGTCGCTCTTGCCTTTTATTGATATAATATCTTTTTTTCCTTTTAATTAGGGCTTTGTACGTATTGATCTTATCGAGTTTTAAGGACTCATTAGAAGCATACCTAATGGATTTCCTATCAATTTTACATTCTTTATCATACCAATGGTTGGTCTTTATATTATTCTTTTTATAGGACACCTCGAAAGAGAACTTGTTAATATAAGTGGAAAGGGTAGTTGTAAAATTATGATAGAGTTCTTCAATGTTGTCCTTATAAGTTAGAAGGTTTAATTTACTATTTTAATCCTTTAAGAAAATGTCAACTTTACTTTTGTCAAAGCATAAATTCCTTTGATTATCAGAATTGTCTTCAATTGTGTTCCAATGCATGGAAAATTTTAGAGTTAGGGTTAAAGGTTTATGATCAGAGTCAGGCTCATAGTCATTTACAAGGCCAAAAGTTGTTATTTGGTTGGAAATGAGGATACCAGATATCACATAATCTACACACTACTACCTAGCCCATGAATACAGGCCATCTGGTTGGAGTTTGGCCACTTCATTACTCCATTGCAAATTATTACGTCTTGAGAGTTGCAGAGCTTCACCAACTCAGTACCAAACAAATTCTCAATTAGGTCTTTAGAGCTTATTTTGTAGCTATTAGATAAAACAAGGTTCTCATCTAGACATGAAGGATCATGGTTGGGGTCATTACTTAAAAGAGTGGCTTGTTTAGTTGCAGTCCTAACATTAAAGTCTCCTAGCTGGAGGATATTACCTTCATTTTTCAAATTATAAATATCTTTCTCTAAATTATTATAGGGACAATTTTTATCTAGATTATTTTTCTTATAAAAAGTAGAATTAATAGGTGCAAAATAACAAATTGCTATATACATATTCTTGGCACTGATGTTTGAAATTTCTATCCAAATGTATTGATTAAGAGGGTCAATCTTATGAAGTTGAATGTGAGGAGAAATGTTCTTTCTAATATAACAAGCTAGGCCTCATATCCCTCTACGGTGGGATTTTTTGTTCCATGCTAACCACAAGACAAATCGTTCCATGTTAGGGACCTTAGACTCTTCATGCTCCAAAGTTTTAGCTAGACAAGTAATATCAATATCACTTGGGATCCAACTTATCATAGGATCTTTGCACCATGGAAATACACAACAATTTAAAAAAAGGATCCTGAGTGTCCCAAATTCCTATTTATTACTAGCCTTCTAGTCTCTATCCCTAACAATAGCTTTTCGATTTCTAATTATTGCCCATTTTCCTTTTTGCCTGGTTTCTTTTACCTTTTGAACTTCCTTCCTTAATTCATCTTGGTCTTCGGGAATGAGGTCTTCATTTATAAATATTCATAACCCTTTTAAGCTTAGAGATTTACTAATAATGCTATACTTATGGTCATTACAACTTACTTTGACACAGATCAACCTATCTTTGTGATCAATTATTTTTCCTAGCCTCTTTGCTTCTATGAGGTAAGTTGTATCAATTTGTGATTTATTTTTTAATTCTTCTTTTACTATTGCTAGCATATATTCATATAATTATTAGCACAAATTAAATACACAAATTAAATTAGTAATTTAGATATTGTAGTTGTTAGAGTAGGAGAAATGTTGTTTCAATTTTTATGAAATAAAATTTACAATTTATCATTATCTAGATGCATGGTAATCTAAAATATTTTTCAATTTTTTTTAAATATATAATATTGTCACTCCCAACTTGACGTTTCTTGTAAATTTTAAAAAAACCTAGTTCCATAAACTAATACAACATAGAAAATAACATAATTGGAATTATAACTTGACAATGTATTTTTTAATTGTAAATAAATAATGACATACTAATAAGGTGTAACCGAAATTTATTAGCATTTCTTTATGGGTAAACTTAATTTTTAAAATATAATTTTTTATGGTTTTAATGACATTTTGTATGCGTAGTTGTAGTATTTCCTTCAAAATGATGAATTTAGGCTAAGATCACATTATCATATCCTTACTTCTTTGAATTCCATAGCGGTTGTTTTGAAATACATTTTGAAGATAAATTAATGCATTTCTTCAATCATATATTTAAATTATATATTTAGATGGATAGTATAATAATATTTAAATGGATAATATAATAAAATTTGACGAATTAATATTATATATTTATTTTTGAATTTAATGAAAAATTATTATTTTAATTAAATAATTTGAAAATATTGTTTTGTTTTTAAATTTTAAATTTTTTTTTTTTTTTTAAGAGTTTACAAGTTCAAATCCAAAGTAAGATAAATTATGTACAATTTTATAAACTTTAAGAGGTCAAATTTTTGCACTATCCTTTGTCTCACAAACAAGAAGTTTCATATACTAATTTAGTGTATGTCTTGGTAATGACTTAAAAATTAGATTATTATCATTAGTAATAGTAAAAAACAATTCTCACAATTTCACTAACATTAATCTTCAAGGATTATATTAAACATTATATCATTGGTTATAATAATAAAAATACTTCCATCATGATGACAATGATTTTTAATATTATTGTTTTTTTAATTTTCATTTAACTTTAATATCATTGTTGTTTTTTTATTATATATATATATATATATATATATATATATATATATATAATGACTAGAATATAAATCTTTAATATGGGTATTCTCCATCCTTTATATATAAATAATGATTAGCATATAAATCTTTAATAGGAGTATTCTCCATCCTTTTGCATAGGATGGCTTAATTTAATTAATTTATTAATAAACAGAGAAAAGCTATTTCGTATTGTTTGTAGCTTTGAAATTGTGTTCATTAAGTGAAATTTTAACACATTATGTTTGAAACATTATCTGAGAACTGCAGACCTAAATGCATTTGAAGTATTTGGTTTAATAACATATTTATTAACTTCGAATTCCTAGCTTGAATTTATTTAACTTCGAATTAACTGCTTGTAGAATTCTGCAAAACACAAATATCATAATTAATTGGTGCAGAAATGTGTAGAAACGAAAATATCAGAATTGTTAGAAAAACAGATATCATAATTTCGAAGAAATGCAAATATTAGAATTAACTGCTTCTATAATTATGCAGAAACGCAAATATT
>JASDQU010101866.1:107627-141001 GCA_032191745.1 Picea mariana
AAATACTTCCATCATGATGACAATGATTTTTAATATTATTGTTTTTTTAATTTTCATTTAACTTTAATATCATTGTTGTTTTTTTATTATATATATATATATATATATATATATATATATATATATAATGACTAGAATATAAATCTTTAATATGGGTATTCTCCATCCTTTATATATAAATAATGATTAGCATATAAATCTTTAATAGGAGTATTCTCCATCCTTTTGCATAGGATGGCTTAATTTAATTAATTTATTAATAAACAGAGAAAAGCTATTTCGTATTGTTTGTAGCTTTGAAATTGTGTTCATTAAGTGAAATTTTAACACATTATGTTTGAAACATTATCTGAGAACTGCAGACCTAAATGCATTTGAAGTATTTGGTTTAATAACATATTTATTAACTTCGAATTCCTAGCTTGAATTTATTTAACTTCGAATTAACTGCTTGTAGAATTCTGCAAAACACAAATATCATAATTAATTGGTGCAGAAATGTGTAGAAACGAAAATATCAGAATTGTTAGAAAAACAGATATCATAATTTCGAAGAAATGCAAATATTAGAATTAACTGCTTCTATAATTATGCAGAAACGCAAATATTGCCGAAGTTTTTAGGCCAAGATTTCTACTCCCAAGATTTTGGTGTGAGGCTAAGCAACTAATGGATCAAACGACCTTCAGAAATCAATCCGAAGGTTCAATTTCATAAGAAGTAGAGCACTCGAACCAATACTCTACCAAATATTTTTTTCAGGCATTATTACTGCATTTTAAATTTAAAGTATCCCGTGTCAAAGAATCCTGGTCCTTTGATAGAGAAACCCTTCGAACCCGTCAGCTAGGCTACCAAAGGGCCGAATTCTAGAGTACTCAGACCAATGCTCGACCGCGACCGAAGACTTCCTTTCGTATAGCATTTTAAATTCAAAATAACATTGGAAATGCCACATTCAAGACATACTTCCAAACTCTTTAAACCATAAAAAGGCATCCCTATAAAACCCTAGCTGAAATGTTGTTTGGAAAACAGCTTGGAGGTGGATGGAAGGAGCTAGAAGGAAAGCATGATACGTGGATTAAAAATCATGCTAAACCGTAATGGCTAATTTGCTAAAGAAAATCAACTTTCCACTAATTACAACATTATGAAATGAGAGTCTTTCATTTAAGAGATGATGAAAATATTATCCAGTCATTAAATCTTAGCCATGTACATGTGGAAAACACAATTCACAATGATAATTAATAATCACACATAGATAATAGTCACAGTGATTTCATGTGGTTCACCCAAACGTTGGGCTACATCCACCAAGCATAGGCATCGGTTGTCTTATTATTCAAATCATGGAGATTACATCGGCACACTCACACTCAGTTGTTTTTGCCTCTACGGACTTACGTGAATTTATACATTCACACAGAAAACTGATTAATAAATGCAATCCCTATCGATATTCTAACTTGGTCTATTTGGTTGTAACCAACGTAGAATAATAGGATCCAAATCGATCATTAGAGGAATTCGTTGGCACTAAATCCTAACAATCTCCATCTTGACAACAATTAACCTGATACCTTGCTCCTTCCTTTTGTTCATCACCTTTTCTCCAAGCCAAGAGAAGCCAAGCACCAATGTAGCCTCTCTAATAAAACTGGTTTCATGATCTCGCCTGTGTGACTTGCATGAGTTTGAATTTCTTGAGGGGTCAGTCCACCTCCAACATGTCTTCCACAACTGTGTTGTGAAACATATTTAGTGATAGATCTCCTCCTATCCAAAACACCTGTAAAATATGCATTACAATTATCGCAGACCATCTCAGTGTAACCATTATGGCTGACATTTGTGCTTCTCAAACACTGAAGCACCCATTTCATTGCAACACCTGAATCTGTCATGTTTCTGACAACATCATTAGCATGTGAAACATCTGCCCTTAACCATTTCATCACATACAACAGACCTCCTACTGAACTTACATGAGACATAACCTTTTCTTCTTTATAGACAGGCCCTATGCTTGAAGAAAACTTATAATGGAAAGCAAGAGAGATAAAAATTGGTTTTACCATGTTCATACTAAACTCCAACCACATCTTAACATTACCATCTCTATGTACTTCCATGCCCATAATTTGTTTTGCTGCTTCTTGATCCCTCATCTGAATTGTCCTGTCCACCTGAGTCAATTTCTTATTGATTTTATCCATGCTTTGTCTTGCATCGAGAATATTATCAGCAAAGAACATCAATACTGTGAATGTACTATAAACTGTATAATCATTCCTACCCTTTGAAAAATCCTAACTCACTATGAAGGATTCAAAAATCTTGTATATTTGTCTAGGTACCATTAGGCCATACAATGAATTATCTAGCACGCAAATAAATTTATTGTTGCGATCTTGAATCAACCCTTTTGGTTGTTCCATACATACTATATATATGTCAATGATGACCTTCTGAGAAGTAGGATCCCACACACAACATCCTTTTATACCATCATCATAACTTGCAGAGATATAAAACAAGAAGGAATTCAGAAACAAAGATTTTAAGTCTGGAAATGATTTACCGCTTACCAGTACGTGCAATTCTTTCTTTCTCTTATGACCTTGATGCTTCTGCAATAAACAAGAAGATACATATATCACTTCATATGCTACTTTAGTACTCCCTTCCATCTTATAAAGGTTATCAACCTTTGTTGCATTCATCAATACTAAATTCCCTTTCAACAACATGAGAGCTCCACCTTGACCTATATGCTTATATCAACAAGAATCCAACACTCCTAATGAAATCAAATTTGATTTAAGATCAGGTACATATATAACATCTATTAATTCCCTAACAATACCATCAAACATCCTGATTCTAATACTGCCAACCCCAACAGTTTTGCAGCGAATACCATTTCCCATAAACACTACACCCTCATCAACATATTGGTAAGAAATGAACCAATTTCTATATGAGCACATGTGGTGGGAGGCACCTGAATCTAACTGCCATTATTCTTGATATTGTAAATGATTAGAAACGGATAAAACTTGATTAATCATACCTGAATTTGTTACAACCAAATTTGCTTCCTTCGTAGAGTTTTCCTCAGATTCCCTTCTCTTCCAACAATCTTTCTTGAGATGTCCTGTTTTTCCACAGTACCAACATTTTGCTTTACCCTTTCTATGTCTTGAATTAGATCAAAAAGAAATTATCTCATTCTTCTCCGTGGTTCGACCTTTGATCAACATCGCCTATGAAGTTGAGGTTTATTTACTAGATTTTCTCTTCATCTCCTTAGCCAACAAAGCTCCCACAACAAAGTCATAATCTAAAACTTCTGTTGAGCTAAAGCTACTAGAGGTGAATAGATTATCCCAAGATTCAGGAAAAGAACACAATAGTGTAATAGCCTTATCCTCATCTTCGAATTTAACTTCCATACTATTCAATTGAACTATAAGGGTATTGAAGGTATTAAGTGGTCAACAATTTTTGTACCTTCTTTCATCTGCAAACTGTACAGTTGTCTCTTCAAGTAGATTCTTCTCGTCAAGGATTTTGTCATATATAGACTTTCCAACCTGCTCCATAAGCATGATGTTGTATCCTCTCCTACGATATTAAAGTGAACCTCATTCGCTATAAATAAAGGAATTGTACTAAGAGCTTTCGCATCCAGATCTTCCCATTCCCATTCCGTCATGGATGCTTGTTTCTTTGACTTGCCTTCCATTGCTTTTTGCAACCCTTGTTACACCAGTAAATCCCGCATCTTGAGCTTCCAGAGCTCAAATTTTCTTTTATCGCTGAACTTTTCAACTTCAAACTTCGAACTCTGCATCTTAGCCATTAGCACAAAAAATCTCCCAATATCCACTACTTATAAAACCCTTTTAAATGTGGAGGAATGATGGTAAAAACCTCAAAAGGTTTAAAACAAAAAGTTTAATAAAAAGTTTTAATGTGAGTTTAATATTGAATGTAATATTATAATGTCAATATATAACCTCACCATTTATTTTTAAAATAGAAATAAAAAACACCTTCTATATGCATTCACCTTCATGCATACACTGCTTCTCCCTTTTAATGCATACACTCCTCCACTCTTATACTATTCCTTTTAAAAAGAATATCTCATGTAATGAAAAGTCAACTGCTATATAGACATCATCATTTCATACCTTTATTTTAAATGCATTTGCCATTTAATTCATAACTTCATGCGTATGTTTCTTGATCCGTCACGTTTGTTTTAAAGGGAAACTCCGCACCTCATGATATACCTAGAGTGCGACGATGTAAAAAGTCTTCGCATTGTACACACTCCTGGACTGTGGAAATGTTGAAAATTACTCACGCATCGTCACACCTCTCGTTATTGTTGAACTGCGGAAATGTGGAAGATTTACTCACGCGAGAAGTGGTCGTTACTGGTCGCCGCGACCTTCGAGAGGAGAGACCTATGAAAATGTAGAAATCTACAGACATCACTTCTACAGCTCCTTTGATAATTTCAAGCTCCTCCAATTGGCTCTAACCAGCTCTGATACCACTTGTTAGAATTGTCAATGCGGAAAACACAATTCACAATGATAATTAACAATCGCACACAGATAATAGACACAGGGATTTCACGTGGTTCACCTAAACGTTGGGCTACGTCCACCAAGCATAGGCATCGTTTGTCTTATTATTCAGATCATGGAGATTACATCATCTCACTCACACTTAGTCATTTTTTCCTCTACAGGCTTACATGAATTTATACATTCACACAGAAAACTGATTAATAAATGCAATCCCTATCCATATTCTAACTTGGTCTATTTGGTTGTAACGAATGTAGAATAATAGGATCTAAATATATCATTAGAGGAATTCGTTGTCACCAAATCCCAACAATCTCTATGTTAAAAGAACCTATCATATAACACCCCATTTGTAAGGGGATGCCTATTAGTTTAATGAGCATTAAAAACTATAATTGTCTTGGATGAATTGTTTTAAAAGCTAATAATAGAGAGAAGAATCGATAACATAGCAATTAAATGGCATGTAAAGAACACATTTTTTTGATAATATGAGTAATTCATTTAACGTGAAATGAGTTCTATGACTAACTTGCATGCCCCTTCAACAGAAGAAACCATGGAAGTTTGTTCTCAAGGTTGTCTATTTTGATCCCTTTAACATTGGTGCAAGCATCTTTATGACCTCAGTTCACTTAGAAACATAGCTTTTCTATTCTTCAAATTTGTTGAATTTGAGGTAAGAGTTGTTCGTGTTTAATAAAGAGAAATGGTATCATGCTTTGAAATAAAAACAAAACATTATTAGTTATGATGTAAACCTAGTGCCTATGGTTAGATATGATCAACTAGTAATAAAGTGGATCAAGTTTGAATTATGGATTTCCATGCATTATTAGTTATGATGTAAACCTAGTGGCTATGGTTAAATATGATCGACTAGTAATAAAGTGGATCAAGTTTGAATTATGGATTTCCATGTAGTATAAGGCCTATATAATGAGCATTTAAATTCATTTTCTAGCAATTTTGAATAGTTCAACAAATGGTAGCTTGGGATAGCTAGAGAGGAATATGGTTTGGGGAACATCAAACATATCACTAGAGAATTCAAGTAAGAGGGTCCAAAGACAGTTTTAATTTTCGGTTGGGAACCTCACGAAAAAGTTTTAGAACCTTATTTTTGTTTTTCTGTCAGTGTCATTGGTGTACAAGAAGTCTTTAAGCCTACGCAATGATGTATGAGTGATATGTTCTATTAAGGATTTTGTGGGTGGTGCTCTTTGATTTAGTTTATATAATGATTTTCTTTGAGTAGGTAAAAAGTGTTCAAAAAAATTGTCATTATTTGTTGACTTGTTGAAAGAGTGCTTTCAATTGTTTACTTCTTGTGTTTAGTAATTTTTTGGACATTGCTTTGCAGTTTTTTTATTGAAGTAATTGTTTGTGTGTGTTCTAGGTTGTGTTATATGCCACCTTACCATAAAGGGTGGTGTGTCAAATATTGATGATGGTGTAATAAGGCATGTGTAATATACCAGATATAAAAAGTATGCAGAACAGAAATAAAATGCTAGAAATGGTAGAATAACAGTAATACAACCAGCATAATCTCCACAATAACACGAAAATGATATATGAACAACAACAGAAATATCACTTTGATTCATAAAGCAATGTTCACGAGCCTCTTTGAGGGGGCAACCTCCAGTAGAGCAACGCTCTGTTACAATAATTTCCAAGCTAGGGTTTTCATACCCTCGACCCTTATTTATACTAAATATGTCTATCAAGAGAAGCATCTAGAGGAAGATCCTTCTAGAAGTGGAAGATTTTATTAGATCTTCTTACATCTGCCTTATTCTATTTTATTGAAAGGCCTTATTAACATTGACCTTTATTATATTCAAATATATTTCTCTACCTATGTGTGGGTTAGGACCCTAACATGTCTGCCCCCTTAAAAACAACCTTGTTCTCAAGGCTTGAGATGTGGAAACTGCTGCAGAAAGGTAGCTGGTTCCCAAGTGGCATCTGCTAGAGTTGTATCTTTCCATTGGACTAGCACTTCCTTGATGGTTCTCTGACGCAGGCGACGCTCACGCTGGTCCAAAACTATTTCTAGCTATAGCCAAATGGATCCTTCTTTAGCTAACTCGGGAAGGTTGGTTTGAATTTGGCACCTAGTTCCAATCACCTTCTTTAAGCATGAAACATGAAAAATAGGATGTAGCTTCGAATGACTGGGCATAGCTAATTGATAGGCGACTTGTCCCACATGCTTGAGAACTGTATAAGGACCATAAAATTTGGGCGCTAGCTTCTGAAAATGCTCGGTCTTGAGAGAAGTTTGCTTGTATGGTTGCAGTCGTAGAAACACCTGATCCCCTTCTACAAATTGACGTTTAGAGTGACCTTGATCTACTTGTTGCTTCATGCGATTCTGTGCCATGACCAAGTTTTCTTTGAGGGTATGATGAATATCCTCTTGAACTGTAAGTGTTTGGTCAACTGCCTGGACCTTCGAGGTACCCGGTAAGTATGAGAGAACTGAAGGTGGCTTCTATCCATATACTGCTTCAAAAGGAGTCATGCGTGTAGCTATATGGTAGGAACTATTGTACCACCATTCAGCTAGGGGTAACCATTGAGCCCACTGATTTTGCTTTTCAAAGGAAAAACACCTCAGATATGTTTCCAAACACTTGTTGACAACTTCCATTTGACCATCAGTCTGGGGATGATAAGTTGTGCTGAGATGAAATTGGGTGCCCTGTAGCTTGAACAGTTCTTCCCAAAAATTGCTTGTGAAAGTTGGGTCATGATTAGAAACAATAGAGTACGGTGTGCCATGAAGCTTCAAGACCTAGTCCATGAAAATTTGAGCCACTGTGGATGCAGTAAATGGGTTTTGAAGAGCGTGGAAATGAGCATACTTGAAGGAGATCCACAACCACCATTATGAATGATTTATTTCCCAATTTGGGTAAGCCGGTAATAAAGTCCACAGAGATATCCTTCCAAATAGCAGGTGGAATCGGAAGCGGTTGTAGTGTGCCCAGAGATTTGACTATTTCTCCCTTATTGTGTTGACACACATCACATTCAACGACAAAATTAGGGATGTCCTATTTCATACCATCCCAGAAAAAAGAACATTTGACCCTGTCATAGGTTTTGGTGAACCCGAAGTGCCCCACTGTGGGTGTAGCATGAAGCTCAGAAAGTACTATGGATTTAAGCTTTGATTGTTTACTTAAATACAAACGGCCTTTGTATCAAAGCTCATCATAGAGCCAAGAGTACCCTGGGGGAGCTAGAGCATTGTTCTTCAATTGCTGGATCAGATGAGAACCTTTTGGATCTTGCAGCCATTCCTGGCGAAGAGCTTGGAGCCAATCTAGTACAGTGAAGGAAAGAGAAAAAAGGGATCCTTCTTCTTCATATTTTCGGGACAATGCATCCGCCACCACATTGTCTTTGTATTTCTTGTAAATGATCTCATAATCATATCCAAAGAGCTTAGTCACCCATTTTTGTTGCTCTGGGGAGGAAATGCATTGTTCCAGAAAGTACTTGAGGCTTTGATGGTCTGTCTTGATTTGGAAACGTTTCCCTAAGAGATGAGGGTGCCATAGATCAACGACATGTAGAATATCCAACATTTCCTTTTCATAGATGGGTTTTCCCAGATTCCTTTCAGATAGTTTCTTGCTGGTGAAGGCCAAAGGTTGAACCTCTTGCATAAGGACAACATTGATTCCTTTCCCTCAGGCATCACATTCCAACAAAAAGGTCTTTGTGAAATCAGGAAGGGCCAAAACCAAAGTGGTGCACATGGCCATCTTCAAGGTTTGAAAAGCTTGAGCAGCGACTGGAGTCCATTTGAAAAAGTTCTTTTTGAGGAGAGCAGTGAGAGGTGCTGCAATCTTTCCATAATTCTAAACAAACTTGTGATAATACCCTGTTAAGCCTAGAAATCCACACAAGATTTTGAGAGTCTTTGGGTGTAGCCAGTCTTGCATAGCTTCAATCTTTTTCGGATCCACCCTGACGCCATCTTTGCCAACCATATGACCCAAGTATTCTACTTCTGAGGCACCAAAAGCACATTTATAATGTTTCAGGAAATGTTTGTGCTGAGAGAGTAGATGGAGAACTCGATCCACATGAGTAAGATGGTATGTCCAAGTTTTGCTATAGATGAGGATATCATCAAAGAAAACTAAGACAAAATGACGGAGAAAGGGACAGGAGACATGATTCATGAGGCTTTGGAAGGTGGAGGGGGCATTACACAAGCCAAAGGGCATGAAAAAAAACTCATAGTGGCCCTCATGAGTTTGAAAGACCATCTTGGGAATGTCTGCCTCTTTCATACATATCTCGTGATAGCCCAAGTGAAGATCAAGTTTAGTAAAGAATTGGGCACCACTCAATTCATCCAGGAGGTCATCAATTACATGAACGGGAAATTTGTCTTTAATGGTCAGTTTGTTGATGGCACGGAAGCTAGGACACATTCTCCAAGAACCTTCTTTCTTCAGGACCATGACTACAGAAGAAGAGTAAGGGCTTGTATTAGGGTGGATAACGCTTGCATTAAGGAGTTCCTGGACCATTTTCTCAATTTCATTTTTTTGTGAAAAGGGGTGGCGATACGGACGGATATTGGGAGGAAGGCCTCCAGGTACAAGGGGAATGGAATGATCATGAACACCGCGGGAAGGAGGGAGTCCTTAGGGAGTGGAAAATACCATTTTAAGTTTACAAAGGAGGGCTTTGAGGTCTTGCGACACCGGGGGTGTCTCTGTTGCTTGTATGGCATGGAGTTGGGCAATGACACCAGAATAACCTTTTTTGAGCAGCTTTTCCATGCGATCGGAACTAATAATCTCAGGTGAACCAATAGTGATGCCTTGGAATTTATATTGGTGGCCTTCCTGCAAGTTGAATTGCATGGTTAATGCCTTAAAATCCATGAGAATGGGACCCAAAGTCCTTCGCCAGTTTGCACCCAACACAATGTCACAACCGCCCATGTCAATAGCAAACATATGGGATTTTAGGTGGTAGTCACCGATTTGTAGATGCACATTTTCACAATGCCCTCCAAATTTCATGGAACCACCATTGGCAATCATGATTTGGAAATTGTTGACGACATGGATTTAACAATGAGTTTCTTGGGCAATGTGTCGATGAATAAAATTATGGGTGCTTCCACTATCAACCAGAATGATGACCTTCTGATGGTTGATGTAACTGATTAACTTGAGGGTTTGGGGAGCGGAGAAGCCAGTGAGAGTATTGAGGGAAATGATCGATTCCACTTAGGGAAGGTCTAAGGGAGGGGTTGTCAGTGATTTCAGGTGACTTAGACACAAGGGGAGTTTCAACATCCTCTTCCAAAATATCCTCAAAGATGGCCATAAAAAGATTTTGTTCCTTACACTTGTGGCCCGAGAAATATTTTTCATCACAATTATAACAAAGGCCTTTGAGTTGGCATTCAACCATTTCATCCCTGGTCAATTTTTGGATCTTTAATGGGGCAGAGGGAGTAGTGGGATTTATGGGTTTAGGGCGAGGGATAAAGGAGGGTTTTCGATTTTGAGAGGATACAACCTATTGTGCTTCTTTATCTATTTTAGTAGCCTCCACTCAACTTGAAGTTCGAGCCATGAAGACATGAGCCCGAATCTCATCCTTGAGGCCACTGATAAAACACTCTCAAAAGAAAGCATCAGTCATGCCCTCTGTTCAAAAAGCCAGGCGCTCAAAGGAAGCTATGAAGTCTTCTACTGTTCCTGATTGTTTCAACTTTTTCAAATGGCCCAAATTGTTGGTGTCAGTGTCAAAGTGTTCATAAAGCTCAGTCACAAATTGGGTCCAAGCAATGTACCCTTGACGAGAAGTTTTTCTCCATTGCCACCATTGCCAACGTTCTTGATCTAGATGGAGAACACCATACTGGAGTTTGGTAAAGTCATTTGTAATGCCGTATAAAGAGAAATAATGTTCCATCTGGGTTACCAAACCAGTGGGGTCAGAGCCATCAAATTTGGTCACATCCACCCACGAAAGGCATAGGTCACGTTGAAAGTGATGGTGCTGAAAGGTATGGGAATGGGAGGAATGTTCACCTTCAGTCTTTGGAGGTGTGTCAGAGAAAGGGTCATCTGTAGGGATCTTTAGTTTGGTGCAGAGTGATGCAAAGAGAGATTCAAGCTGGGTGATCAGTTCTTGTTTGACTTCCTCCATTGAGGACTACATGGTTGTATTTATGGTTGTATTGATGGATGTATCGATGGAGGCAACATTGGCATTGAGTTGTTTCACTTCTTTTTGGGTCTCGAGGAGACCAGATTGCAGGGTGTTGAAGCGAGCTTCTAGGTCTTGGCTATGGGTATGGGCCATGAGGATGGGTGAACTGAAAAGGGGTGGGCGGGGTCAAAAATTTTGCCAAAAAATGATATAGATGAATGTGATAAGGGAGAAGAGATGAATCCAATGGAATAGGTCTCAAATAATGGTGAAAAAAATTCCAGACTTTTTTTTTTTCACACCTGCAGAGTTATACTTCGGTCTGAAGAATATTGCAGCAATGAAATCCCCAAAAACTTAACCAGTAAGAAAAGTGTAGTGATTTGGCAACCCGAACACGGTTGCGCAACAATAGATCTTGTCTGTTTTAATTTGTTTATGTTTCTGTCCCCCAAGTGTTAAGTATTCAAGGGTTCTACAGACAAGGTTTTTCCCTGTTCTATAGCTCTCTGATATACGTGAGGGGTCCAAAAATAGTACTCGGCCTAATATCTCAGGGAACTAACTAAGGAGGATAGACTGTACCCTTAGTCGTACTACCCGACTACCCAGGTACTAGAGAGTATCTTCCTGAGTGTTGTTCTCGGTGGCACTATAGCAGTCAGGTGGCCAATCGGTTTATCTAAAGAGGGCTTAAGAAAATATAGTTTGATCTGTACATAGGTGTTGTCTAATGTGCTACCACTCGAAGGGGTACCAACAGGGGTTACAAGGGTGGCCAACAGATGTGTGCTTAATAACTGCTTGTATTTCCTGCGTGTATGAATCCCTAAACCATGGGTTTATGCATGTAACGACATATCTCTGTGGCTTAAAGACATTGAAATACGTCTCTACCTTGGAAAAATAATTCCCACAATTTCTTCCAAGGAAAGTGCTATGATACCACTTGTAATATACTAGATATAAAAAGTATGCAAAAAAGAAATAAAATGCTAGAAATGGTAGACTAACAGTAATATAACCAGCATAATCTCCACAATAACATAGAAATGATACAAGAACAACAACAAAATTAACACTTTGATTCAGAAAGCAATGTTCACGGGCCTCTTCGAGGGGGAAACCTCCAGTAGAGTAGCGCTCTATTACAATAATCTCCAAGCTAGGGTTTTCATACCCTCGACCCTTATTTATACTAAATATGTCTATCAAGAGAAGCATCTAGAGGAAGATCCTTCTAGAAGTGGAAGCTTCTATTAGGTCTTCTTACATCTGCCTTATTCTATTTTATTGAAAGGCCTTATTAATATTGACCTTTATTAAATCTGAATATATTTCTCTACCTATGTGTGGGTTAGGATCCTAATAGCATGAAGGATATTAATAAAGGTTTAGAAAAAATCATAAAGATAAATATTAGGAATAATAACGTGGAATTTGTAGCATGGTATGTGAGGCCAATATAATCCCCTAAGAAGAGTTTTGCATACACTATGAACATTTTAGTCGCACTGTAGTTGCACACAAAATTTAGACAAAATTAGCACAAATATAACATGCACACACACATAATGGATTATCATAACGAATGAATTATTTTGATTTACAGGCTCAATGATTCAAAATGGATTTTCATAAGTACCACAAGAATTTGTTGATACTCTAGACTATTGAGGTTAGAGTTTGGGACATCTAAGAGATGATGTTTATTTTTCCAATGAACCAGGTAGACATCAATGGGAACCCACCTATTCCATTGGCTCAACATGCAATTTCCAATTCAATAATTTTTCTAGATTTTTCCAAGTCACAAACTTTTAGGGTCATTTTGAGGCCCTAAACGACATTTTTTGATTTGGCAGTGCCTAATATATCCATTGGGGCATTCAAAATGTGTACTCCTTAGCTATACCTTTCCAATGAGGTATCAAGTGTCCCAAATGAATATCGTATGCAAAAATTACACCCTAGGGAAGTTGATGTATCAAATACCCCCATCGGGGCCCACAAACCTCTTGGCGTTTCAACTTCTTGGGTTAGGTTTTTGAATGTTTAAGGTTTTCTAGTTTATGATTTATGTTAAAAGGGAATTCAAATCCTCATTGTAATCCTCTTCATGCAAATACGTGTAGCCATCACATCTCTTTTCAAAGATAATATACCACCATTCTAGCGAGTTCATTTCACTTTGTATTTTCTTTTAGTCTCTGCATATTTCAATATTTAGTAAAAATTGAGTATTGTTGTATCTCTATGTTTATTTATTATTTATGTGTTTCATTTAATTCCCTCATAAACATGGATTAGTGGTATCATATTGGTCTTCTCTTTATCGGTTTATCTGTGCATGTCACCAACAGGTCAAGGTATCATGCATTGGGACTCAAACTGGTTGAACCTTTCGAAGACTGTCATTGCTGACCCGATGGTCACCCATGGTGGAGGAACATATGTTACGAGGGAAAAACTCTCTATGGCTAGGGTGAACCACACCAGACGGATATGACTGCAGAAATCAACTCTATCCCAAAAACATGCTATATAAACCAATATGCAATGGAGATAAGAAAGAGGCCTACCTCGTCCAGATGTTCGATGATGTCCATCGTTGAGCACTTTGATCCAAAGCTTTGTACCTGCAACAAGTTCTCAACAAAAAAGCAAAGCAATCATATAGTGATAATACAAAAGGTTAGCATATTAGATAGCATAATCCATTAATATACATGACAAATACGCCCATGGATAATAAATCATATATTCACAAGATATCAATTGGACAGGAAAGGAGTATTTCTATTAATAAATGATCAACATAAGTGAAAACATTTACAGACTTCCATGTCGGCATGGTTCAAAACCGAGAAAATAAGTTATTTCCAGCTGGGCCTCCACCACTTCAATCCTCCAGCAAAGGAAATCTCATAGAAGGAAGACAATGAGGTTCTCCATCAATAAGGGAAGAGCCTGGGGGCTGAACACTGTGTTCAGAATTAAAGGACAAAGGGATGAAGACTCAATATGATGTAATAATTTCTCCAAAGTAACTTTGCTCTCAAAGTTGAATTCTTTCTCTCCTTTCCATATCTCAGAATTGACCCATTTATAGCCTTCAAAATGGAACTGAAGGGCTGAGTTGGAACATTTCTAGTATATGGAAGGCCAAGGATCAGACATATCCTGCCATGACGTGGAAACCCAACATTTAATTTTGATTTTATGGCACAAATCTCGATGTATGCAAGTTGTAGTGGAGAATCCTACGTATAAACATGTTTTATAGTGTGAAATATCTGTACAAGTGGAAAATATTAATTTTTGTCTTTGGATTTTATCAATAAGGAAGATAAGTATGCATAGGGAAATGGAATAAGGACCTCTATGCAATATTTCATAGGGTGATGCAAATCTTTCTATAACAGATGCCCCCTAATGTGTGAGGTTAGAGGAGTATCTACGATGGATGAAATACATTATAAATAACCCAGAAGTGGAATGGTAGGGGAACAAATGGATGAACTAGTTGGTCATTACATTCTATACCAACTTTGCATACATGGCTTCCAATAAAATTACATTGCAGATCCATGTGAAAAATATACCAAACAAGTGTTTGTGGCCATGAACAAGAAAATACAAATGTGATTACATGCCAAAAGTTTTCATAGTCACGAACAAGGCCTAGTAGAACCAGTCTCAAAACCAATCTGAAGATATCTATATACCATGGAGTACAATCTGATCTCCTATGATCACTGAAGTCATATAGGTACTCGTCCAATGAAAAGGAAGTAACAACTTAGGAAATTTGTGGACACATAGTGATGTCTTCAAGTCTTCTACACAATCCACCAAGGGTGAAAGTCTACATCATTTGAATAAAGGAGTTGAGGTTGAACACAATGAGACATCATTTGATTACGGGTCATTGAGGTATATCATTAACAAACATGAGACAACCTACCAATAATGAAAGTAGGTATCAGGGCACCAAGTACATTCTTACAAGTTTGAATAAAAGATATGGTGTCAAACACCTGAAGAATCCATCGATCAAGAGACATTTATGTATTCCCAACTGTCAATGGCAAGAGATCCTGCCACTAATGACTGCAAGCCTCAAGGTACTGATAAGACTCTAGGTCAAGTTTCTAGAATAAATGAGTTGAATTTGATGGAAGGATACCTGCTGAAAGGATAGCATTAAGGCACCCCTCATCATTCAGCACGAGGTACAAAGCAGGAGCTTCATGATTTGGTGGAAATTGGACGAAGAACATGTTAATGAAACAATGACCCTGTACATCTCTTGGGTGTGCCAAGTGCAAGCAATACACAAAAAAGACCCTATGAATAACAACCAATGATGAAGACTATTGACAAAGGTGAGGAAACCACTAATAAAGATAATGGAATCCATGACACTGCACGAATCCCAATGTGTGAATAGATTTCTTACCATCGAAAATAAGGGAAACCACCCATTCAACGACCAATGATGAAATATCAATTATTGGGTTCAAGGTTACCTACCAATGATGAAAGTAGGGCCAGGGTGCATGATAGGACTACAATATCATGTGACTTTGAGACAAATTGAGGGTATGGAAAACATGCAAAGTCAAGAGTTCTGAGGAGTTGTCGACACAAGTTGATAGAATTCATTTGAACAAGAGCATGAGACATATGGAGGATTCCGAGAGCATAGACCCAATGATGAAACCATAAGATGCATGAGACATCAATGAAATTCTCTATAAGGACTGGAAGAGTAACCAATCAGTAGAGATGAATCTGTAACAAGATCAACTTCCTAAGGCCATGCTAAACCCAAAATTATGATGACAAATGGACTGAATAACTTTTTGCTATGTTCAAAGGCAACACAAATGCTTCCAATATAAGATAATACTCCCTTCTTGCCCGTATTTTTTTGTTTTTTCATAGACAAATGAATGCTATCATATAGAGGAGGAAATGAGTGTCGCAAGTAAGAAAAACTAGTTCCAGCAGTGGAACATACCTATGCTCAATGTAGGGAAATGCATGTAGGAGATGGACACTCGGGGGAATGTTTGCTCCTAGGTATAGGGTGTCAAATTGCGAAGAATATAAACAAGGCTCTTCTTGGTTGAGGATGCAAAAACTGTTGAGGAAAATAGTTTATAGTGCAAAGAGAGAACCATATATAGTCTTAATACAACAAGCACGGGCATGAGATGCAATCACAACTTAACGCCAAAAAATGTCATTTTTATGTCTTTTAGTCTACTTGGTGTAAAAAATGGATAAGCTTGTGCCAAATATATGTCTTTTCAAATCTGATTTACGAGTGTGAAAGAGACTAGTTCACTTGACAATCTTTTCTCTTTTTGAAAATGAGACGAAAAAGAGATTAACTGATCCGGATTATTTTCGGCACGAAATGAGATCGGGGATATAATAAAGAAATGCATAGAGATATCACAGATATTCAATAATATAACAGAAATATATCAGAGATGAAACCATAAACAAAGATATACAGTAATACATGATTTCTATTAATGAAATAAATATACAGAGACTGTAAAATATAGAGTGAAAGACTCGATAGAATGGTGGCAACTTATCTCTGAGAAAAGATGTGACGGCTACTCGCATTCATAAGAAGATGATTACAATGAGGCTCTGAAGACCTTTTTACAATAAACAAGAATGCCAAAATTCCAATACATCCAAAAACCTAACCCTAGGAGATGAAGTGCCAAAAGTCATGTGGGCCCCATTTGGGTAAGTTAGTACATCAACTTCCCGGGGTCATAACTTTTACATGCGAACTTCGTTTTAGGCGTATGATATCTCATTGGAAAGGTATTGTCAAGGAGATTAATTTTGGGGGCTTGATCATGCCTTCAGATATCATTGAGAACCTTTATCTCAAAAAACCTTCATTTGGGCCCTCAAAATGGCCCCGGAAGTTAAAAACTAGTAAAAATAGTAAATTGCCAAATTTGCCAGAAAACTGTTTTGAGCCAGTCGGAAAAGGTGGGTGGCCACTGATATCCACCTGGATCAATCCTCCCTCCTTAGGAAGAAATGGTCTCCATTGTGTTGAGTTCCCGGGGGAGAGGAAGCGTTTGCTGAATCTGCATCTTGGTGAGCTGCTTGCCTTTCTAGAGACGTCGTGCTGCTTAGTTTGTGGAAATTTGTCACGAACCTGTTGAGGCTGAGGCTGTTCAATAAGTCGGGCTACATGAGAGGATGGTGTGCATAGGGAATATTTTCTCTTTGCTGCAACCTTTTCGACCTGCTTCTGTTGGATAGAAGGTGCTCAGGGCGAAGCTGTAGTGGTTGCAGTGTCCTTCTGTTCCCATTTTGAACAGATTGTGAAGAAACTGAATTTTGTAGTATGAGATACTACCTTGTGGCACTTTTTAGGTGGAACAGTATTCAGAACTACCTCTGGTATTCTGTAGAGATGACCCCCTAAAGAAACAATGACACTGCGGGGTCGAGACTCGTAAACAACGTGGCACTTCCACATATATGGTTGGCCCAAGGGAAAATCACAGACATCTAGTGGGGAAACATCACATAATACCTCATACTTGAAGGGTTGGATGCCATATGACAATTGACATTACTAGATGACACAAATATCTCGTCCTTGGCGAAGCCACCTGATGTTGTATGGTTGCGGGTGTGGTGTTGTCGACAATCCCAACTGTTTGACGACCTCTGCTAAGATGAGGTTTTTCTGGCTTCCATTATAAAAAATAAAATGCAACAGGGTCCCCTTCACCCACATCTGTGAATGAAAAAGGCACTCCCCCTCTCAGGATCTGTTGGTTCTTCTGGATGAATTGTTGCGGTCGTGACAATAGCAGTGGGGTCTGCGTTAATGATCTGTCCTTTACCAGTATTTTCAGAATCAGATTCTGAATTAGGGTTCAGCTCCTTGTCTTTGATCTCGACCACCAATGACTGTTTTGAGCAACATTCATCGGTGTTGTGCCAGGGGATTTTTTGGAAATCTCACCATTTTTCGGTGTCCTTCTTTTTCTTCCCATGACCCTTCTTTTCATGTGGCTTGGACTGGTTTTCGGGAGACTGTTTGTTAGGGACTTCTTTTTCATACTTTGGTTGTTGTGGATTTGCAGAACCAAAATCCCATTTGTTTCGGTGCTTAAATTTATACTCGATTTTAACAACATATCGATAGGAAACATCGAGTGATGAGATGTCCAGAAAATCCATTTCAGTTTGGATGTATCTGTGTAGAGCCCCACAGTATTTCAGAACCAAATGTCATTCAGAGTCTTTGATACCTAGCTTGGTGTGGAAGGTATTGGTGAACTCCATAACTTCTTGGCCCCTCTCTTGCTGCAGTGTGGTCCATCTCATGTACTGGTCCTCATAGTTACCAATAGGGTAATATTGTTCCTTTATCGCATCCACAAAAAAATTCCATGTGGGATCGACCCCATATATTTCAGACTCCTCTGTGGAAATATAATCCTAATAAGTTTCCCACCAATGTTTGACATGGGGGAGACATTTAAAGAGTGCAAAGGTGATATTTTCTTTGTCGGAAAATTTGCGAACAAAGAAATAACCTTCTAGTAGATTTAACCATTTGTCTAGGGCTTCTGCATCTATCTTTCCTTCAAATATAGGAATATCAAAATTAACTTGTACCTTGAAAGGTGAGGTGCCTCAAAAGTGGCCACTTGATGAAGATGCACCTGTTTCTATCGGTAGGCATTGAAGGATGTGGGAAAAATTCTCCATCATTTTGTCCCTCTATCGCATGAGAGCTTGCTCAAGCAATAGACTGATAGGATCGTCTGCTCTGTCGTTTTTATTTTCTTCCGCCATTGAGGGTTTATTGGGTGGGTGTGTGAGAGTGATTGTCCTCAATAGAGACAATCTCAAGACCCAACTTTCTATACTCATACCTCGTCAGGGACATGCACTGAAAAAAAGGACCAAGAACAACCTTCTCTGATGTCACTGATCCAGATTATTTTCGGTACGAAATGAGATCGAAGATATAATAAAGAAATGCACAGAGATATTGCAGATATTCAATAATATAACATAAATATATCAAAGATGAAACCATAAACACAGATATATAGTAATACACAATTTCTATTAATGAAATAAATGGACAGAGACTGTAAAATACATAGTGAAAGACTCGATAGAATGGTGGTAGCTTATCTTTGAGAAGAGATGTGACGGCTACTCGCATTCACAAGAAGATGATTACAATGAGGATCTGAAGTAATTTTTACAATAAATAGGAATTCCAAAAGTCCTAGACATCCAAAAACCTAACCCTAGGAGATGAAGCACCAAAAGTCATGTGGGCCCCGTTTGTGTAAGTTAGTACATCAACTTCCCGGGGTCGTAACTTCTGCATACGATCTCCGTTTTAGGTGTATGATAGCTCGTTGGAAAGGTATCATCGAGGATATTCATTTTGGGAAATAAATAATTCCTTTTTATATCATTGAGAACCTTGATCTCAAAAAATATTCATTTGGGCCCTCAAAATGGCCCCGGAAGTTAAAAACTGCTAAAAATAGTAAATTGCTAAATTTGCCAAAAAACTGTTTTGAGCTAGTCAGAAAAGGTGGGTGGCCACAGATATCCACATGGATCATTAAATAAGACTCACGACCATTCAAGTCCAATTTAACAAGTGTGAAAGGGACAAATCACTCGACAATCTTTTCAATTTTTTGAAAATGAGTTGGAAAAGAGCTTAAATTAAAACTCACGACCTTTCAAGTCCAATTTAACAAGTGTGAAAGGGACAAATCACTCGATTTTTTTTTCTCTTTTTAGACGAGTCGGAAAAGGGCTTAAATTAGAGTCATGGTTGCTGTTCTAAGCAACATATAATGGGGGTGGCCAAGGCTCCCATGCAGGACTTCTATGAAAGGTCAACAACTTATGAAGAGATGACACAAGCTTGAGAAAACCCAAAGCTTTCCAAGTCGAGGGCGATAAAATACTTGCATAGGTTGCCTTATATACAATATATCTAAGAATGCCCTTTATCTAGAAGGGTGTAGAAGAAGGAATTTGAGTCTCTACAAGATCATTCCAATAAAAGGAAACCTACCTAGGATTTGGAGGGAGCATACTTGAAAAGAGTGGAATCCTACCTAGTGAAGAAGGTACAAAAAAAAAATTCTAAGGACATGGTCAAAGGATGCATCACCCTCCAAAATAAGAGTGGGATTGACTAAAGATTGCATCAATGCTGTCACTTCCTTAGGCTTGTTAAGAGTGTGATCAAATGTATATTTCATCATCATGACCACTTCTTCAACCGTTGGCTGAATAGGATGCGAGACAACAAGGTCAAGAGATGCATTAGCCCCTAAAGGAAGAGGGGTGTCAACCGAATATTGTAGCAGCATGACTGTTGTATCAACAAAAGAAGGTTGGGGAGCCAAAGATGACTCAGAACCTGAAGGGACCTCAAAAAAGGACCATGCTTCTTGTACCACAGTAGTAATCGTGCACAAATGAGTAAGGTGATCTCCTTTGCAAAGACTACAAAGGAGCTTTGGATTACGTCTTACATGTCTAGGATTCTCAATCATATGAATGCCCCTAGCATGACTTGCAGTGGCATGTGACATTCTCCTAGCATGACTTGCAGAGGCTAGTAGCAAATCCCCAACATGACTAGCAGAGGTTGGTGATGTATGTGCAGTGTGACTAGCAATGACTAGACTTGTGCCCCTAGCATGACTTGCGACGATTGGTTGCTGGTCTTCAACATGAATAGAAGAGGTTGTCGACCCATATCCAACATGAATAACAGAGGTTGGTGATATAATTGGAGTATGTGGATGACCCTTACAAGATGCATTCAAGTAAGATAGGGTCCAAGGATCATTAAAATAGGAAGTTCGGAAAGGAATGGACCTCCCTGTCGAAATAGGCCTATTGGACATGGTGTAAACATGGTGAATCAGTGTTGTGAAGTCAAAAGTACCCATGAGGGAAGAATACATTCTGACACTGATATTCTTAGTTTCCAGCTGAGAATTGTCAATCACAAGAATCAATTGTCCAATAGATGCATTGGGACTAGCATATGGAAAGGATAATTGGTCGATCATCACGATCTTCCCTTCATGATGAAAACAAAGAGTACAGAAGACAAATGATATGACAATGACCATATCATAGGTCCAATTGCATCCTAGTAACAATTTATAGTCAAGAGGCACATAAACTACCTCGACCTCGACCTTTACTATCTTACCACCTAATTGGATCGTAAAGGCATGACGAATACCATGAGGGTGGAAGGAATGACCATCAAAATAAGTCAACATGTTCGATGACTTGGAAAGAGTTGGAGAATTGAGATCCTTCCAACAGATCAAGGACATCACGCATGTAGCATTGCCTTCATCAACAACCACGTGTTTGATGGTATACTTTGAGTACTCCATGTGGATTTGGAAAGCCATATGTTGAGGCAAGTGAGGCTTCACATTCATGATGTCAAACTTGATAAATTTTGAGCCACTCAATTCTAGAGCTTCTAAAGCATATAGTAAGGCATTCCTCTATGAAGGAAACATATGGAGTACCTCCAAATCCGATGTCACACAAGGGGTTTGACCCAGGTCATCAACAATAGAGTAGTTCTAGGCGACTCTAGCATTAGGATTGTGGGTAGAGTGCTTGAGTACTCCTTTTAGAATACAAGGTGGTGGCTTTGGTTTTTCAATATGTAAGTTCGTCTCCAGAGGAGGAGTAGGATATTCTAGACCAGGAATAGCTTGTGAAGATTTATAATCTCAAGATCGAGTGGCTACATTGATTTTCGCATCGATCATATTGATACACAAAAAATATCCATCTTGCGACGACGGGTTTTGACTCCCACAAACCACATTTCCGGCATTTGAGAAACGTGAGGCCATGTGTTGGTTATGTGGGAATGGATTCATCAACATGGTGGGTGGTAGAGATAATAGCCTTGTAGCTTCTGCAAGTTTGGGGGACAAATGGGTAAGGTGATCATCTGTGCAAAGCTTACATGGAAACTTCACCTTACGTCTTTCTCATTTTCCCTATCTAGAATTATTATTCGTCTTCTCATTATTATCATTGTTCTTGGATTTATTACCATTTTCCCCACCCTTACAATTATTATGTCCCTTCTTCTTATTCTCACCTGGTTGCTGATTACCATTTGGGTTGGCCGACGATTGCACGGAAAGTACATCCACCGACTGAGTGAGATTGGAAGACACAGACGAAGTTGGCCCTCCTGCATACTAGCTTAGAGACAACTCTTTTAACTCGCTTTTCACCGAGTCTGTGGATCTTACATTGGTGGAAACTACAATGCCATTAGCATGAGGCCCGGGATTTTGTCTAGGGTCGTAAGTCAACCGCAGTTCATCAGGAAGAAGGTGGTATAACATCCCAGACTGAGTGTATATCAGATCAAACTGTTGGGCTCTAATGATCACTTCTTCCTCAGTGGTAACCCTAGAAGTAGAAACATCCTTCGAGATAGGAGTGTCAAAATACCTAAGGAACCATTATAAAAGAAAGGTCGAGGGTATAGGGGTCTTAATCAACCTCTTTCATCTACACCACTTATGGAACTGATCTGAGATATGAGTGGCAGTGTTGTGGCATAAATTCGATAGAATTTCTAAGCTAGCATCGTAATGAATGGGCAACTGGAAGTGGTTAAGGAAGACCATCACCAATAGAATAAAGGTCCCATATTCCCCCCTAGGTAGCTCAATATACCATTTCACAACAACTCCAATGAGGGTGCATTGAAATAATCTCAAATGAATGGAATCGTCATTAGGGGAATTCGATGAGCACCAAAGGTGAAAGGTAGTGATGTGATTACCAGGATCCTCTCCATTCTTACCCTCAAATTTTGGAATGCCCGAAGGAATCTTGGAAAGGATGGGGGCCCATGTAGGATCATGAATCACAGGGTCACTCATTAACTTAGACAAATATAGCAGATTAAGCGTGGCTAGAAAAGGGAGACAAGGTTGCAGCATCTGGCCCCAAGCTCTTGGGAAAGACTGTTCTTGAGGAACTGCAGGCCATCCAAGGTTCTGGTAAACACCATGGCCCAGTCCGAGATTATAAGGTCCTCCTCCGGGCTGACCCATAAAAGGTTGGTTGGGCATCATTCCAGCATGAATGTTTTGTTAAGGGTTATAGAAATTACCCCTAGCCAGATTGGATCCGGTTTGGGGGTTGCCCAAAGTGTGAAAATGAGCTCCTCTGGGTGGGAATTCGAAGAATAGAGGTGGATTAGTCATTCCAAAAGTATTGGTTGGAATTTTCACTAAGGAGGTAGGGCTGTAGGATGAAACTTGAGCCGAATCTTGTCCTCCAGGTTGGTTGTTCCACCCAGAAGCAAGAGGGTTGGACCCAGGGTTAAAAGCAGGAATGCCTCCCATATTAGGAGTCATTTGAGGGATTTTATATTCACCAAATGAAAAAGGAGTGTAGGGAGGTGTACTTCCCCCAAGTCCAATTCTAGCATTAAGGCCAGTAGCTAGGATGGAGTTCGAAAACTGTGAAGTAAAGTTGGGCATATAATAAGAAAAGGGACTAGAATCCATAGGGATGGACTAAACATTTTAGCCCTATGAGTGAACAAGAGACCCAAAAGTTTTCGAGGCAAGAGATTAAGCATTTTCCATAGGCCGAGCCATAGAAATGATAGGTGCCTACGACACTACAACCATTGTGGTTGCAGGAGTTGAAGGGGTGCCATTAACTATAGTGGGTGTGGGAGTCAAAGGGCTCCTAGTGATCTGAATATTAGATTCAGTACTCATCCTTGTAGAATCACAAGTTTGAACAATGGAGTTGTGTGTACCATGTATAATAACTCTATGCCTTTTAGAAGACAAAGACAAAGAGCATACCAAAGGTCAAAAGACCAATATGCATGCAAACGGGGTAAAGTGGTTGAGTGGCCTCCCTGCCTAAAGAAGGTATGTCTCTCCCAAGAGGGTCCTGAGACTCCTTGTTAAATATTGGAGGTAACTAAATCAGTTATAAGGGCCCTCGTGGGCTTAACAACCAGTCAGTCAGATCCTCCCAGAGAGGTAATCCTCCATAAAGGTTGTGTGTTGTCCGACCCTTATCTGACCCAAGGTACCTACAAAATAACCCCTACAAGTAACCTATGAGACACCTAAGTCAAGAAACTAATCAACCAATGTATAACCGATGCACAGGCAAGCAGTCGTAAGTCAGGTCGACCATATGGACAGGGTAGAAAATCTCGAAACCTTAAAAGTACCGCCTCTCATGGAGGTAAAGGCACTAGAAAGATTCCCAGATATGAATAGATCCCCAGAAATATCTTTGACGCTGAGAAGGTATTGGGGGGATATCCCTTCAACCAACCTCGTGCGACCTCGTTATTAACTCCGGTGTGAGAAGATTCTCCTGATATTACCAATTATACACTGGATTTCTCCACTTCTTTTCTCAGACACATATGTTGATTTAATTGCCTTGGAGAAGTTTACTCACAAAATCCTATTCCAAGGCACTAAATCCTAATCTAGTTTGTGCACGCTAGAAAATAAAATCATGACTAATCAATTTTAAATTATAGCATTAATTTTATTTTCCATGATTACTCAAAGAGGCATGGTAGTGAAACTCATGATGTTATGACTCTGCAAGAAAAGTAAATATGAAAATAATGCAAATTCCTAACTTTGACTTTCAATGAATGATATGCTTCTAAAAACCAATGCAATTTTCAAATTCAACTATGCAATTCTGAAGTAAAATGCAATATTTCACTATATGCACTAAGATAATGAAAAGGACTCCAAAAGACAAAAAATGCCAAGCAATGCAAAATGCCTATTGTTTTTTTGTATTTTCAATATAACAAAACTGAAAATGTAGGGACTGAAAAGTAACTTGATATATAATCCTACTGTTTATATAAAAATATAAGTCAATCAGGTTACCAAGCAACAAAACACACAACCCAATGTACAAGGACAGTAAAAAATGAAAAGATAATGAGAAAGACTCTGCCCAGAAATTCAACAAAAAGAGGGTTTCCTGTCATCCCAAAGACGCTTAACAAGAACTACAGAGACCTAAGAAATCTCAACAAACATCAAATCCCACCCAACAAACACCAGACAAAGAAAAAAATCAAGGAAAAGTGGTGTATGCGACTGTTTAGGCAAACATAGTGTATATACACATCTTTCAGTGAGACAACCAACATATGTATGCGACTATCAAGGCAAAAGGTATGTATATTCTTCAAAACAAGGCCATGCAAGGGAGAAAGGCTGAAAACTAAGACCCATAGTGAACAGGATATTTCAAGCCATGATACGAAAAGAACCACAATAGAAACGAGAGAAATCTAAGGACAAAAGTACTCCAAACCCTAAGAAAGAAGATAAATCCCTAGTACGGTCGCCAATTATGTTACGAGGGAAAAACTCTCTATGGATAGGGTAAACCACAACAAACAAATATGACTACAGAAATCAACTCTATCCCAAAAACATGTTATATAAACCAATATGCAAGCAAGATAAGAAATAGGCCTACCTCATCTAGATGTTCTATGATGTCCATCGTTGAGCACTTTGACCCAAAGATTTATACCCACAACAAGTTCTCAACAAACACGCAAAGAAAGCAAATAGTTTTAATATAAAAGGTTATCATATTAGATAGCATAAGCCATTAATATACATGACAAATATGCCCATGGATAACAACTCATATATTCACAAGATATCAATTGGATGGGAAATGAGTATTTCTATTAATAAATTATCAGCAGAAGTGAAAACATTACAGACTTCCATGTCGGCACAGTTTGGAACCGAGAAACTAAGTTCCTTCCAGCTGGGCCTCCACCACTTCAATCCTCCACCAAAGGCAATCTCATAGAAGGGAGACAATGAGGTTCTCCATCAATAAGGGAAGAGCTTGGGGGATGAACATTGTGTTCATACTTAAAGGACAAAGGGATGCAGACTCAATATGAAGTAATAATTTCTCTAGAGTAACTTTGCTCTCAAATTTGAATTCTTTCTCTCCTTTCCATAGCTTAGAATTGATCCATTCATGGCCTTCAAAATGGAACTGAAGGGTTGATTCAGAACGTTTCCAGTATATGGAAGGCCAAGGATCAAAGATATCTGGTCATGACATGCAAAGTGAACATTAATTTTTATTTTCTGGCAAAAATCCTAATGTATGTGGGCTGTAGTGGATCAACCTGCATATACACATGTTGTATAGTGTGCAATATGTGTACACGTGGAAAAATATTAATTTTTGTCTCTGGATTTTATCAGCAAGGAAGATAAGTCTGCATAGGGAAATGGAATAAGGCCCTCTATGCAAGATTGCATAGGGTGAGGCAAATCTTGTATAACAACAAGAGACGAGGGAGGAGGATATCATGTTAAGATTTTTTTCATGGAATTCCCCACGAAACAAAGGAATAAGATGATGGATCAGTTTTTCCAAATCCGTTAGTGGTTGTTGAAAACAACAGAGGAATATTCATCAAGAGGCCACTTTGGATGCGCTGTTCCCCTTCAAGGTACAAGTTAATTTTTATATTCCCACATTTGAAGGTCAGATAAATGCAGATGCTTTGGAAGAATGGTTAAATTTACTATAATATTATTTCTCTATCCACAATTTTTTGAACAGGGAAAAAATCACCTTTGTGCTCCCGAAGGTGGTCCCATAAGTCAAAAATTGGTGGGAGACTTACTGTGAGACAACTTCCACGGAGGATTCTGGAATATTAGGGGTTGAGCTCACTTGGGAATAGTTTATGGATGCCATCAAGGAACAATATTACCCTATTTGAAACTACGACGACCAATACAAGAGATGGACCACACTTCGCGAGGAGAGGGAAAAAAAATGCCAAACTTCACAAATACCTTCCATACCTTACACAACAAGATAAGTATCAGAGACTTTGAGCAACATCTAGTTCTAAAATACCATGGGCACCTACATAGGTACTTCCAAATATAAAAGGATTTTCTAGACATCTCATTGTTGGGAGCCACTTATCAATATGATGTAAAAATCAAGAAAAAATTTAAGCAAAGGAATAAGTAGGATTTTGTATCTGGGAACATCACGACAGAAGTCGGGAAAAGGAATCCCAAACAAAGAAAACAAAGAACAAATAAAGAATGTACAACCGCAGGACAACCAGTCTAAGTTGAAAAAACAAAAGGGTAAGGGGAAGATGAATAAAGACACTTGGAAGTGGTGCTAATTCCATAAAATCCCCTAGAACAACATCGATGAATGTCTCTCAAAGAATTCATTGGTGGCCAAGCTAAAAGCCTCATAATCAAATCTAGAATCCTTCTCTGATTCAGAGCCATACAAGGCGAAGCGAATCATTATACAAATCTTAGTGCCATAGTCGCTACCACAAAGATCTATCCAAATGAACTAGAAGAGTTGGAGGAAGGTGAGAACCTTTTTAACTCATGGATGTGGGTGAAGGGTGATCCACTACATTTCATTGCTGATAGTGGAAGATACAAAACTTCATCTCAATAGAGTTCGTGAACTGGTTAGAGTTGTTGACAACACCACATCCACAATCATACAATATCAGGTGGCTCATTCAAGGATGAGATCTTTGCATCAGCCAACAATGCCACCTTCCCTATGGCATGAAGCCCTTCAAGGATGGGGTATTGTGTGATGTTTTCCTGCTTGAAGTTTGTGATGTTATTTTAGGCCATCCATATATGTGGAAACATCATGATGTATATGAGTCTAGACCTCGTAGTTTGATTGTTACTGTTAACAAATAATTGTATAGGATCCCAGAGGTAGCTCTACCTACAGTAGTTGTTTTTGTCTCAACTAAGCAATGTAGGAAGGTCATCTCTCATATTGGGAAATTTTTCCTATTCATTATTCTCTCTCAAACAGAATGTAAGATCGCATTCACATCCATGGAATTTTCACAAGGATCCTCTATGTAGTAGAAGCATGTGGATGAGGTCATGAAACAATATCAGGACATATTCACCTTACCTACTAGGGTGCCTCTGCACTATTACTTCACACATTCAGTTGAGATAACTCCTAGAAATACTTTTTCTAATGGGCTAGTGTATCAGTGCTCTCTCTTAGAAAATGAGGAGATCAAGCGCTAGATCCAAGCGCTGATCGAAAAAGGGCACATTCAACCAAGCCCCTCACCTTGCACAAGCCCAATCGTTCTCTTGTAGAATAAATATGGGACCTAGCAACTTTGTATTCATTATAGAGCTTGAAACAAAATTATTTCAACAATCAATACCCAATTCCCAGAATTGATGACTTTCTCAACCAACTCCAGGGGTCCAAGTATTTTAGTAAGATTGATCTAAAGTTTGGCTACCACTAGGTCCCCATAGAACATAATTATGTATGGAATATCATTTTCAAGTCTTAAGAAGATGTTCAGAGAGTGCTTTCGGATCCATCGCATAGGTTTTATGTTTTTCGACGTTTTAGACCAAACTAGTGTGGTCCATCATCAGGAAAGCGTTTTTTGAAAAATGAAGGAAAAGAGAATATAACACATATATAAATACTCAAAAAGTTATTGTAAGGAGCCGACTTATTGAAATAATTATAATTTTTAGTTTACAATTGTTTGTTTAATTAATTAATTAATTGTTTTAATAATTAATTGCCTATTTGTTTATTACTTTTTGTTTATTAATTTTTATTTATAAAAGAGCCAAATGGACAATCTTTTAAAAACTAATATTTAGAATCATTCATATTGGCTAGGGTAGGGATCCAATTTTGACTAATTTTCCATCCATCATCTCTGTTTAGATTATTAGGTTGTTTTTCAATTTCGATTGCTTCTCTGAATTTTCTATTGTGATAGTGATCTATCCTAGCAAGTATTTTGGTTTCTTCAATACAGATGTGATGTTTGGTTTTATCTGAGTGTTCTACGAGGGCTGAGGGACGAGTGCGATTGTGTTTGTTCATTCCCTCTAGCTTGATGAATTCCCTGACCACATTCATGAGGTTGGACGAGATCTTGTGGCCCTTCACTATTTTCGTTGTGTTTTTATATCTATAGGACATCCTCATCTTCAAAAATAGTTGGCCAGAAAACTTACATCACATTCAAGAGTTCCTCCACACTCTTTGGTAACACAAGTTATATGCTAACTTAGGGAAATGATTGTTGGCATGTTTTACAGGCAGCGTATGCTTGTCATTGATGGAAAGTACAACAACGACGATGGCTTGAGTACAGGAGCATGATCAACAACACAATGATAATGGGGAGGAGCAACAACAGTGATCGTTGGATCAACAATTCAGAATTCCCGATGGTTGTCAGATCTCAATGTAGACAAGAGGAGCGTGCAGATATGGAGGATAGATCTCGGGTGTTAGATCTGAGCACAGGGTCTGACCACCATTGGATCCAAGAGAGCCTGCACATTCTTTAAAGTGCTAGGAGAAGCGAGCTTACAAAATCCCGAAAGCAGGAGGACCGTCCATCTTCGGGAAGGACACGTGGACGTGTAGATATGGAGGATAGATCTTGGGCGTTAGATCCGAGCACAGGGTCCGACCACCGTTGGATCCAGGAGAGCCTGCACGTTCTTTAAAGTGCTAGGAGAAGCGGGCTTACAAAATCTCGAAAGCAGGAGGACCATCCATCTTCGGGTAGGACACGTGGTGAAAGATCGTTGTTTCACTGACTGGAAAGTCAAAGGAATGGGGTTCCCTAACATACCGAATTCGCGAAATGTGAAACCTTGAAGTAAACTCCATTTTGGAGTTTCAGAAATCGGGAGATGGGGAAGTCAGAGACTCTCAATATTAGGAGTCTCGAAGTGTCGAAATGAGAAATCCTGAAACAGACACGTCAGCAAACCACGTTAGCTAAGAACATGTGGCACAACTAGGCAATGACAAGTGTCAAGCTGATTCAACATTTAAGGCACATGAAGTCACGAATCAGAGTTACACGTGGCAGTTATTCGACACATGTCAATCCACGTGTGACGTCAGCAAGTTTACATCACTTTGGAGTTTTGAAAATCAAGAGATGGAGATGTCAAGAACTCCTACCACGGGAGTCTTGAAATCGCGAAATGCGAAACGTCAAAATCCCGTCAACCGTCCATCTCAGGGGGTTATGTGGACCATTGATCCGACTCCCTTTTGGAGTTTTGGAAATCGGGAGATGGAGATGTCAAAGAACTCCTACCATAGGAGTCCCGAAGTCGCGAACCCTGAAATTGAGATATGTGAAATCACGAAGACATCAAGACCGTTGAATCACTTAGAGTGTGGACCGTTGATCCAACTCCATTTCGGAGCTTCAGATATCGGGATATGGAGCATCAAGAGACTCTACCATAGGAGTGCCGAAATCCCAAAATTCTGAAATGTGAAACACATTTTGGCTCAATCTATGGTCACAGCCATTGGTCACATTGGCGGAAGATGAAGGAAGGAGCTAGTTCATATAAGCTCCATTTCGAAGTTTCGGGGATCGAGACATGGAGTGTAATTAAATCTTTACCATGGGGATCCCGAAATGCCAAAGTGAAAAATGGCGAAGTAAACGCAAGTTTCTATGAATTCAATCCAACTGTGCAAGTGAAGTTGAAGAGATCGCAGGGCTACTTTTGCGCTTCTCAGTGTAACAACTAAAACAAATGATGATCTCTTCTAGAGGACTCGAAGAGGACTGAGTGTGATTGCCAAAGAAGGTGAAGAGTCTCTGGGAATCTTCAAGAGGGATGAAGATGTTCATGGAGGCGATTGACAGCTAGATGAGCATTAAGGCTTGTAACTGGAACAGAGAAGGTGAGCTCGACTGTCACAGAGAAGACGAAGAGTCTCAAACTGCCAGAGAGGCTGAGGAATCTCATTATAACATACAGTGATGCTGAACGAGTGGTAAATGACCAGAGAAGCTGAAGAGTCGCGATGATGATCAAATAGAGCACTCGAGTTGTGGAGGAATTTGGCGCAGAGTGAGCATGCATAGGCATTGTGAATATTGCATGCACAAAGAAAACAGAGACTATAGGAATGTTGAACAAAGAAGAGATAAGTGTTGTTGCTATGTAGGAGAATTCAGGTGTGTACAAGGAGGCAGAATGCAGGAGCAGAAATGCATAGTCGAGGAATGGTGCATTGAAGGGATATGGCACATAGAGCATAAAAGGCAGAAGAATAGAAAGTGCTAGCGGTGTGCAGAAGACACTGATGCAGACAGGGAAGAGCAGTGTAATAGAACAACAACAGGGCTGGTAAGCCATTGAATAATTTATATCACTATAATAAGTTTTAGTAACAAAGAACTTATAATTCAGGGTGGTTGGGAGGCACTAGGGAGGACTGGTGTCCTCGGAGGTTCAAGTGGGTGCCTGAACACAGGGAGTTGGTGCTAGAGAAATTAGGGAGTTGGTGCTTCCTTCTAGTGGGTGCTAGAGAAAACAGAGAGTTGGTGCTCTCAGCAAGTAGCAACTTGCAAAACTGAGGTTGTAGCCTCATTATGAGTTGGTGCTCATATGTATGATAATGTAAAGAATGTAACTATTACTTATCATATAAAGAAAAAAGAGGTTTTTACCCTATATGGGTTTCCTCGGGAAATATATGTCTCTGTGTTTCTCATATATGTGACTGATAAAGAATGTGTCAATGTTTATTTTCCTGCATGATTATGGATGAGAATGTCTTTGAATTAAGTATTTCCCCTTAAACAAGTTACCAACTCAATGAGAACTCTCTAGGGTTCTCATTTTTTTAGAGTGGTTATTTTTACCCCTAAATTAGAAATTCATGCTACCAGTAGCACCCTTTTTCTCATGGTGGTTAAAATTCAAACTCATCGCATTCACAACTAATGTCATTGTGGAAAAAGACTTTAAAATTTACCCTCGAATAAAAAAGTGATGCTACTAGAAGCACTATTTTTCGGGGGGAGTTGAAATTATAACTTAATTAAAATCAATCTCTCAACAACTGATACCATTGTCGATAAAAAAAACTCAAAATTAGCTCCTAAATCATTGCTTAGAATTTTATTTTTTATTTTTTTAAATTTACATTTAAAAAATAAATAAATTGGACAAAAACAAATAACAAGTTACTTTTTAAAAAAATAAAAAATAAAAACACCCATTCTAAAAACAAAAACTCCAACCCAAATTTGTTTTTTAGAAAAAAATTGAATTAAAAAAAAAATTTGAAAAAACAAATTTATATTAAAAAGAAATTAAAGAAAAAGAGGAAAAAAAAGGCAAAAAAAAAAAATTTAAATATATGTAAAAAATTAAAAAAAAGGGTAAAAGAACAAATTTATGGCGAAAAACTTTAAAAAGTTAAAAAACAAACAAAAACATTTAAAAATATAGATAAATAAAAAACCTAGAAAACTTAAAATACAAAATAAAATATAATACAATTTTTTTTTTAAATACCATAAAAAGAAAAACACAAAAAGTAAAAAATTATATAAAAAACTTAAAAAATAAATTAAAATATTGAATTTCATATAAAAAAATAAAAAATAAAAAAATTATAAAAAAAACTTAAAAAAAATAAAATTTAAAATTTAAAAAAAACTAAAAAAAAAAACAATAGGGATGGGTTGATGTCAACCATCGCCCCCATACCCTTGCAGGCCTAGCCACGGTCCCATGCATCCTCGATTGTTTATCAACCAGAGGGCTGCAGGGAATGTGATATTGAGTATCGCCCCAGCTACCCGCGAGCTTGGTCATTGTATCTGTGATCACATTGGACCAAGTCCAAGCCCGTGAGGATGGGGAATGCCTAATATCATCCCCAAACCCTCGCATATATATTTATAGTATGGTTTCATTTGTAGAAAGAGCACCTTACAAGACCACATCATAAGCTTTTCCCACTCCGATACAAGCCTTACACCATCACCAAGTTTATGGATGAGAATGTTTTTGAATTAAGTATTTCCCCTTAACAAAGTTACCAACTCAACGAGAACTCTCTAGGGTTCTCGTTTTTTCAAAGTGGTTATTTTTACCCCTAAATTAGAAAGTCATGCTACCAGTAGCACCCTTTTTTTCATGGTGGTTAAAATTCAAACTCATCGCATTCACAACTAATGTCATCGTGGAAAAGACTTTAAAATTTACTCTCGAATAAAAAAGTGATGCTACTAGAAGCACTATTTTTGGGGGGGAGTTGAAATTATAACTTAATTAAAATCAATCTCTCAACAACTGATACCTTTGTCGATAAAAAAACTCAAAATCGGCTTCTAAATCCTTGCTTAGAATTTTATTTTTATTTTTTTAAATTTACATTTAAAAAATAAATAAATTGGACAAAAATAAATAGCAAGTTACTTTTAAAAAAAATAAAAAATAAAAACACCCCTTCTAAAAACAAAAACTCCAACTCAAATTTGGTTTTTAGAAAAAAATTAAATTAAAAAAAAAATTGAAAAAACAAATTTATATT
>JASDQU010101866.1:171367-192943 GCA_032191745.1 Picea mariana
CATGGTTGATAATAAGTAGAAATGGATGAAATCCAAAGTGTTCCCCTTATGGTGAAAGCCCTCACAGGAAGACGCTTTGTGGATTGAGTCATCCTAGAATTATGGTTAGAGAACCCATGATTATTTGTAGAATAATGAGATAAAAAACAATCAATTTTTCAGTGAAACTATCCTATATGGATAGTTCTTATCATTCCATTTCCGGTCGTATGTGGAACGTCACATAACTCCTCACGGTTAGAGAGTTATGGCCATGAGAAGTTGGAGAACCAAGGTTTGGGTAATGGACCCAAGTTTGCTTGATGGATAACGGTATGATTTTTGATATATTTTCAGGTAATAATATTCTCTATGAATATTACATGTCATTCCATTTCTGGTGGTATGTGGAACGTCACATAACTCCTCACGGTTTGAGAGTTATGGCCTTACGAAGTTGGAGGACCCTCATATGTCATCTAGAAGCCCCAAAAGGTCAAAGTAGTCAAAGTGGTTTAAGAGATTTTAGAAGGTAAATAATAAAGTGAAGTGATGATTGTACTATAATTCAAAGTGAATACAAAATAAATTATTTAAATAATAAATTTAATGGAGAAATTAGAAGTGGGTTAACCCTAAAATAAGGAAAGTGGGTAAAGTGACCTAGAAGATGTTTTTAAGGAAGCTACTTGGAGAGTATAAATAAGAGGCAAGGCTCTCTCATTTTAAAAACACTTGAGAATACTGAACACCTATAGTTGTTTGAGGTAACCAAAGGATATCTAATCCAAATTCCTGAGTAAAGTGAAGAAAAGAAGGTCGGAATTCAAGGAAGGATAAATTCTTTTGATGATGCTTTCTAAGGTATGTTTTTTTTCAGGTCATATCACCATTTTCTCAATAACATTTTTTATAGAATGATTCATACCATGAAATTGATATTCCATTGAGGAAAAATATCCAAGTATCTATGGTAAAAAATTCATCTTGTAGGACATTTCATTTTTGGAGTTACACTCCGTGGAAAATATTGTTTGTGGCTAGTCTTGAAACTAGTCAAAAATAGGTGTTTCGGGTAAAAACATCATAACTTCTTCATAACAGATCCAAATTTAGTAAGACAAAATGTGTTGGTTATATTATAGTATTTAGTATGTTGTGTAACAATTTTATATCAATTCAACAATTATTTCGTACAGGGCATGCTATACAAGGTATCTCTCTAGAATAAGCTAGAATTCAACAAGGTGTGCCATTTTTTCCATAACTCCTTTATGATAGGTTCCAAGTAGTGACACCTGGAGAAATTGCATAAAAACCAATGAAAAACATTTTGTATCAATTTCAGATATTTATTCATTACAGGTACAAAGTTATGATTATTTCAAGTTAGGGTTGTTGACTAATCCAAAACTAGTCTTGTGAGACTAAAGAAACGTTTGATGAAAATGCTAGTCTCTTGTTGTTAAAGTTAAGGAAGGTTTGCAGGTATGTGATCATACACACCAGGTCTATTACATATTTACAAATCATATTTGGATGATGAAATTGATGAGGGATTTTGGTTGATGTACAATTTGGGTACATGGTTGAGACAACTAGTTGATGAGTTGACACATACATGAGGTGTATAGTTGATGATGTTGGTACATATTGATGAGTCATAGTTGATGAGTACTTGACACGTGATTGGTACATACTTGGTACATGGTTGGTTGCACTTTTTTATGGTACAATTTGATTATATATTGCTTGGTGCAGGTTGGTACATGGTTGATGCACTCGTTTATGGTACAGGTTGATTACAGGTTGATGCATGGTTAAGGTTTATTGGTACATTTTTAGAGTAGTATATCTCATGGTGATAGTGTGACAGTGGTTCCATCATTCTTCTTTTACTTCAGGGCAGTTGGATGGGGCAAGGATAGGTGGTTGTAGCCACCTTCCGGTTGTATCCAAAGAGCATAGGGGGTTGTAGCCTCTTTCTGGTTATAGCCAGAGAATTGGGGAGTTTGAGGTTCCCTCAGGTTGTAGCTTGAGAAACTAGCAGGTTGGAGCCTCCTTCCAGTTGCAGCTGGAAAACAAAGGAATTTGGTTCTTCTAATGAATGTAATTCTTCAAGACATATAAGATAAAACATTCTGTGGCTTTCTCCCTATTTGGGTTTCCACGTAAAACATTGGTGTACTGTGTATGTGTGTGATTGTTTATTTCTTATTGCTCATTATTGGATAATAATTATACATTGATATAACACTTGGATTATTTGGAGAAAAATGATTATAATTATTCTATTACTGATTCACCCCCCTCTCTTAGTAATCCAACACACCCCATATTAAGCGAAACATAGGGAGTAAAACAAAAAGAAAATATGGGTCTTGACAACTAGGCCTATTGAGGTACCCAAGTACAAATTTTCATAAGTGGAGAAAAGGAGAAAAAACCCATAGGAAAAAGCCCCTTTCCAAAATAGACACAAATGCTAGTGTTGAAAATTGCATTGTAGATGAAATTGAAGTTCTGACAATGATGCATTGAATGGCAGGACAAAGAGATTTGGAGAGAGTGAAAGCTCCAATTAGGAATTACGACCAAAACTCTAAAGAGGAGAGACAAGTAACCTCATCGAAATTGGCTGAATTTTGATTCATTCATAATTACAAGATCAATATTAGAAGCCATCCTCTATATCTAGACAAAAAATATATGTTTCCATAAGTTACAATATGCAAACCATCGACCTAGAGTCAACCACACAACATATCAGACTCATAATATTTTGCAGATAACAGAAGAGGTTTCAAACCATCGGCCCTGATACCATGATGGGGATTCAGTGTAACTTGATACAAAATACTCAAACAATACTTTAGATAATCAAATAGGAAATAAGATTTTGATTATAAAAAAATGTGGTGCTTAAGGATGATCTGGATTTTTTTTGGAATGAAATGAAAGAAAAGATATTACAATGAAATACATAAAAATATTTCCATAAACAGATAAATACAACAATACATGATTTCTATTAATGAAAGAAATGTAGAGAGACTGTAAAAATACAGAGTGAATGAACTCACTAGAATGGTGGTAGCTTATCTCTGAGAAGAGATGTGATGACTACCCTCATTCACAAGAAGATGAGTACAATGAGGCCATGAAATAATTTTTAAAATAAACATGAATTCCAAAACCTTAGACATCCAAAAAACCTAACCCTAGGAGATGAAGCACCAAAAGTCATGTGGGCCCCATTGGAGTAAGTTAGTACATCAACTTCCCAGGGTCGTAACTTTTTCATATGATCTTTGTTTTAGGCATTTGATAGCCCATTGGAAAGGTCTTTTCAAGAAATACACATTATGCCATCAAACTCAAACTTAGTCCACAATTTGACTGTGGCAAGCCTAAAAAACATTGTTTAGGGCCTCAAAACAACCCTGAAAGTACAAAAAGATGTATTGACATGAAAACTGCCAAAAGAAGCCAGTTGGAATAGGTGGGTGACCACCAATATCCACCTGCATGATGTTTAGGGATTCAAGATAGCCTAAGAAGTGCAGAACCCACAATTACAAAAAGATATCACCATTATAGAGAAACATGTCGAACTAAAAACTGTCAAGATTATCCAAGTGGAATTTGGAATAGGTGGGTGGCCACCAATATCCACCTATATCAGTCCTCCCTCCTTAGGAAGCAATGGTATCCATTGCGTTGAGTTCTCAGGGAAGAGTGGAAAGCATTTTTTGAACCAAAATCTTGGTGAGATGCTTTCCTTACTAGAGAAGTTGCATTGCTTGGTCTGTGGAAGGTTGTCACAAACGTGTTGCTAGTGGGGTTGAATCTGTTCCACCAACCTGTTGTATCTTGTCTAGACAAGGAATTGTGTAGGAACCATCATAGGTGAAGAAGAAATATCGTCTCTCCCTTATGCAATCTTCTTCTATTGGATAGAAGGTGTTCAGGATGTAGTGGTTGCAGTCACCTTCTGTTGATCCTTTGAAAAGATTGTGAATAGGTTGAATTTAGCATTATGAGAGATTACCTTGCGACACTATTTTGGTGGAACAATATTTGGAACTATCTTTGGTATCTTGTAGAGATGACACCCCAGAGAAATAATCACACTATGGGGTCGAGACTCATAAATAACATGACGTTTCCACATATAGGGTTGGCCCAAAACAAAATCACAGACATCAAGAGGGGAAACATCACACACTACCTCATCCTTGAAGGGTTGGATTCCATAGGAAAATATACATTGTTGGCTAACCCAGAGATCTCATCCTTGGAAAATCCACCTGATGTTGTAAGGCTACGGGTGTGGTGTTATTGACAACCCCAACTATTGAGGTTCTTCTGGCTTCCACTATCAACAATGAAATGCAATGGTGTCCCTTTCACCCACATCTGTGAATGGAATAGGAACTCCCCCTCTTCAGAATCTGTTGGTTCTTATGGTTAAATTGTTGCGGTCGTGACGATAGAATTAGGGTCTGCGTCAATGATCTTCCTTTTTTCATTATTTTCTGGATCATATCATGAATCAGGGTTCAACTCGTTGTCTTTTATCTCGACCACCAATGACTTTTTTGAGAGACATTCATCAGTGTCGTGGCAAGGTATTTTGTGTAAGTCATACCACTTCCCAGTGTCATTCTTCGTCTTCCTTTACCCTTGTTTTCTTGTGTCTTGGATTGGTTTTCAGAAGGTTGTTGGTTAGGGTCGTCTTTATTATGCTTTAGTTGTTGCAGATTTGTAGACCCAAAATCCCATTTTTTCTGGTGCATAAATTTTTGCTCGATTTTGAGAGCATATCAATAGGGAACTCCCAGTGATGATATGTTTAGGAAATCCATTTCGGTTTGGATGTATCTATGTAGAGCCCCATGGTTATTCAGAACCAGATGCTTCTTGGAGTCTTTGATACCTATCTTTGTGTGTAAGGTATGGAAATTATTTTTGAACTCTGACACCATTTTTCCCCTCTCTTGGCACAGTGTGGTCCATCTCATGTACTCGTCTTCATAGTTATCAATAGGGTAATATTGTTCCTTGACCGCATCCACAAAAACTTCCCAAGTGGACTCGGCCCCATATATTCCATATTTATCTGTGGAACTTTTCTCCCTGTAAGTTTATGACCAATGTTTGACATGGGGGAGAGCCTTGAGGGGTGCAAAGGTGATCTTTTCCATGTCGAGAAAATTGTGAATAGAGAAATAAAATTCTAGCAAATTTAACAATTTTTTTAAAGCATTTGCATCTATCTCACCTTCAAATACGGGAATATCAAAATTAAATTGTACCTTGAAGGGAGAGGTTCCTCCAAAGTGGTTGCTTGATGAATATCTGCATGTTGTTATCGACAGGCATTAAAGGATGTGATAAAAATTCTCCATCATTTTGTCCCCCTCTCGCATGAGAGATTTCTCAAAAAATAGGTTAATAGAATCTTCTACTCTGCCATTTTTATTTTCTTCTTCCATGGAGGGTTTCTTGGACATGCCAGAGCAATTTTCCTTAAGAGATACAAGCTCGAGACCCAACTTTCTATACTTGAACCTTGTTGGGGACATGCACTGGAAGCTGATCAAGAGCAACCTGCTCTGATACCACTGATCCAGATTATTTTCGGAATGAAACGAAAGCAGATATATTACAATGAAATACACACAAATATTTCCAGAAACATAGAAATACAACAATACATGATTTCTATTAATGAAATAAATGTACAGAGACTGTAAAAATACAGAGTGAATGAACTTGCTAGAATGGTAGCAGCCTATCTCTGAGAAGAGATGTGACAGCTACGCTCATTCACAATAAGATGAGTACAATGAGGCTCTGAAGGCATTTTTACAATAAACATGAATTCCAAAACCCTATACATCCAAAAAACCTAACCCTAGGAGATGAAGCGCTAAAAGTCTTGTGGGCCCCGTTGGGGTAAGTTAGTACATCAACTTCCTGAGGTTGTAACTTTTTCACATGATCTTCGTTTTAGGCATGTGATAGACCATTGGAAAGGTATTTTCGACAGATACACATTACTCCATAAAATATTGACTCTATTAATATCTTGAATGTGGCAATCCCAAAAAATGTTGTTTAGGGCCTCAAAAGTGCCCTGGAAGTACATAAAGATGTACTGACATGAAAAATTCCAAAATAAGTCAGTTGGAATAGGTGGGTGACCACCAATATCCACTTGGATGTTGCGTAGGGCTTCAAGACAACCCAAGAAGTGCATAACAGAAAATTACAAAGAGATGTCACCATTATAGAGAAATGTGTTGAATTGAAAACTGTCAAGATGAGTCAAGTGGAATTTGGAACAGGTGGGTGGCCACCAATATCCACCTTGATCAAGGATGACTTTAAAACACTTAAGAAGAGAACATTGTGATCATAACATCACAATGCATATTAGACATCTTGTACACAACAACGATATATCCAATAGCTTGATTGATAATGACCGATAGGGTTTATTATTTATAGCTTCAAGATATATCCAACTTCCTTGAAATCAAGAGGATTTTGTCCACATATAACCTTTAGTTGTTAGATTTGACTCCATAAAAGTTTCACTATCTAGTCGTCATGAAAATGGTTCTCGACCCGACCATCTATGCATATAAATTGTACTTGATTTATTGGTTGGTCGATCCACCAAACGACTATCTTTAACTATCGGTCGAATTTCTATCTGACATACTTGTCGACTACTCAACTAAATGATGTAGATATCTGGTTGATCGCTTGACTGACTATTTATAGATGTAGGTTGACCACCCAACCGACTAGTTCCAGGAGAATTATGATTAACCATCATGACTTAATGTTTCAACATAAAGGAAAAGGACATTAAACAAAAAAAGACAAGGAAAATTTAAAGACAAGTACATATTATATAAAATCATCAGAAAAATATAGAGAAAAGAGAGAATCAAAACTTCAAATAGCATTAGAATTAATCATTTCATAATAAGTTTAGATCTTTAGAAGAAAAAATTCACCCATAGATTGACAATATAATATTACAGTTGGAGACTCAATTGCAAAAAATGGAGGTTAGATTAGAAGAAATGGAAAAACACAAGCAAGAAAATAAATAATCAACCCAACAAGAAGAGGTTGAAGAAAATTGTAATCTTAGGGATGAGATTAAAGAGCTAGAAGAAAATATAATTAACAATTTGACTCTAAATAGTCTAGAACATAAATTGGATATGAAACCCATCAAAGAGAAAATGAATAAGCAGATAAAGTTAGACCTTAAGCATAACAAAAGATCCTTGAAACTCGCAATTGTTTGTATAAAATAGTAGAAAAATGAGGACACACTAGAAATAGGTAAGGAAGAACTCAATAATAAATTACAAATTGAAACAACTTGCCTCATTGAAGAAAAGAGGCTAGAAAAATAATTGACCATAAACTTAGGTTGATTTGTGTTAAGGTAAGCTCAAATGACCATAAATATGACATAATTAGTAGATATCTAAGCTTAAAAGAGTAAGAAATATTTATAAATGAATACCTCATTCTAGTAGACCAAATTGAATTAGGGAAGGAAGTTCAAAAGGTAAACTAATCCAAGATTGAAGGAAAATGGGCAATAATTAGGAATCAAAAAGTTATCATTAGGGATACAAACCAAAAATATAATAATAAATATGAATTTGGGACACTGTGAATTCTCTCTTAGAACTTCCATGGATTTTCATGGAGCAAAGGACCTATGTTAAGTTGGATCTCGAGTGAAATTGATATTATATTTTTGGTTGAAACTTGGGAGCATGATGAATCTAAGGTCCCTAACATAAACATATTTTATTTCAATTAGCATAGAATAATAAATCCTCCTGTAGAATGATTGGAGGCATAAATTGTTACATAAAAGCAAACATTTCTCCTCACATTTGATTTCATAATAAAGACCCTTTCAATGAGTACATACAGAAGGAGATTTTAGATATTGATGCTAAGAAAACTTACATGAAAAACAATTATTCTGAGCCTATTAATTCTACCTTTGTCCCTAGAAAATCTTAGAACAATATATTTACAATATGAGAAATGAAGGTAGTATCCTCCTGCTAGGAGACTTTAATTATAGAATTGCAAGTAATCAAGATATTCTTTTAAGCAATGATTCCAACCCTAATCTTGTATGGCTAGATGAGGACATTGTTTTATCTAGAACATACACAAAAGAATCTCTGAAGACTTCACTAGGTATTTTTTTGGTACCGAGATAATCAAGCTCTACAATTCTCAAGATCTAATAATTTTCAATGGTCCAATGAAGCGGTGGAAATCTAACTAGATAACCTATATCCATGGGCTAGGTAGTAATGTCATGGATTATGTGACATAAGATATCCATGTATACATAACCAAACATTAAATTTTAACTTTTTAAATGATAATGAGACCAACTCAGACATACAACCTTAACTTTAAAAAATTTTGTGCACCAAATCCCCATTGAAGAGAAATATGATATCCAAAGACACTTGTTTTTTGACAAAAATAAAGATGATATTTTCTTAAAAGACTTAAATAGTGAATTACATATCCTATCATACAATACCGATATTGAAGACCTTTATCATAATTTTATGACAACTCTTTCTACTTCCATTAACAAATTTTCTATCGAAGTAGTATGTAAAAAGAAAAGTAGAAAAACCAACCCTTTCTACGAGAACGAGTATAAAATTGCTAGAAAATCAATTAAGGATGCTTCTAATGATCCTTAAAATATAATAAGATAAATATATACAAAACCCTCATTATGGAAGAAAAGGCACTACATAAATAGAAAGAAAGAGAATTGTTTACACCTATCTAAGCTAGACAGGACTAAAAAAATTTGGATGTAAATTCTAACTTGTAAAACTAAAGAAAATAATATGATTCCCTTGAGGATTGGAGTTCCTACCTTAAAAATATTTAAAAATCCTCTAATTCCAAGGACAACATTCCAATGGTTTCTACAATTTCTATAGAAGACATAAATTTTGGGGTTAAGTGACTCACAAAAGGGAAAGCTAGGGACAATGAAGGTTGTCAAGATGCAATATTAAGAATTGCAGGGCCTATCCTCATCCCTCACATACATAATCTCCTCAATTTAGTAGTCAAACAGAAATTCCATAAACCCTAGACTAAAATCCTCATCATACCTACTTTTAAAAGTGGATATACAAGCAATCCATTTAATTAGAGGACCATTACGATTATCCCCATTTTAGCCAAGTTATATAGAATTATTTTGGAAAAGAAGATGAACATATGGCTAGAAATCCATAGAAAACAAGCCTAAGGATAGGTTATGTTTAGAGTCTATCATTCAATAGTGGAACACCTTGTTATGCTTATGATCATTGAAGAGGAGTATCACAATAATAAAACCAATCTCTTTTGATGTTTCATTGATTTTAGAAAACCTTTTGACAGAGTGCCTAGGACTAACCTTTGGAATAAGTTAGAAGAGATAAAAGTTCCTTTTGAGTTGAGAGCTACCACAGTAAGGTTGTATCATAACGTTATTGTGAATTTTAAACACTATTGACTAGTTAGAAGAAATTAATTATAATATAGGAGTCAAGAAAGGTTGTCCCTTATCCCTGTAACACCCATGTTTCCCCCAGTTTGTAAATATAACTATATTGGCCAAGAGACTATGGAAAATTCGATATGTGTGAATCTTTGATTTGATGGACCTTTGTATAAAAGTTCAATGAATGTAATTTATGTTATTAATAGGAAATGGATAAGTGTTGCATAACTGCTGAAAGGGGGGTTTTCCAAGAGAGACCATAGATGTTATGAAAGATATGGTGAGGGGAACCGGGAATGGTTGAGATAAACCCCACCAAACCAGTACCTTGATGGATTTAATTTCTCAGGACTAGAGCAGTTCTCTGACCCAGGAATGAATTACCAGTCAGGTTGGTAGGTGGGAAGAACTCCTCAAGAGTTAATTAGGGGATGGGGCATAATGCCCACCTATAAGGATTTTAGACCTAACACAGATTGGGGAATTCAGGCCACACACAATCTTGTTGAGGAAGGAAATAAAGGAAGGTGTGGTGGGCAGAGAAAGACCTGCGAAGAGTGCAGATACGAGAGACAAAAACTCTAGGGTTCGAGGAATAACTGAGGAACAAGCATGTTCTGGTCGCAAGAGGTGGCTAGCAGGGTTATGATACAAGATGATAAACAAGGGTGCTGAGCGACTGAGGAAGTACTCAGGAAAGCCTCTTTCCTTGGTATAGAGAAAACTTGTTTCCAAGATCCTGTGGGAGGAGGAGAGTAACCTTCATCCCTAACTGTTGTTGAGCCGGAAGAAATGATTATATCTCAGAGAATTGTGGTCTAGCTCGGGGGTGGCCATTAGTAAATCTGTTAGAAGTGACTAAGCCTATGGTTGGGTTGAAACAGACACCCCTTTCAACAATCACATCAAATCCTCTGGTTCTGATAAGTGTTTTCATACTTTGTGCATTGAAATGGAATAATGGTTGAATGCATGTAGTTATCTACCTATGAATGATTTCTATATTGAATGGTCAAGATATGTGTATGAATTTGTCTTCTTGTGAACTTATGCTTATGTTTGATCATCTATATGCCCCAAATTAGCTTTTGAGGTGTTTTAGTACATAAACTTCTAGGATGACCTAGATAGAAAGCAATGCATCAATCTGGTCCTATCTGTCTGAAGATGATATCTCCTTCAGAATCCTTGCTATGTGACTGGGATATCATGCCCAAGTCATTAACACTTTCATGATGAAGCTCAGGAAGGATAGTGATAATTAAGTCTCAAAAGGGAAGATCCTTTCGTTTGGAAGATGAGCATATGAGATCCATTTGGGAGGACCCATATTACCAACACCTAGGAACCTTAGGCTAAGCCTAAGGGATCTAAATCCTTATGGCTTTGAAGATTTGGAAGTCTAGGACTTCAAAGTATTGTCGACTCTACTAGTCATAAACTGGTCGAAGGTAACCTGGAGATTCAGTTACCAACAAGTTAACTAGAAATAGACGGTTACCCTAGTGGTTAGATGAACCTGTCTTACTAATTAAACCGGGATCCAACTTCTCATCATGAAGTAGCGCGAGCCACTGATCGAGAATGTTTGGGGGTTCCCTTAGCTGTTGGATTCACACCGAGATGACTTCAACGAAGTTCCACTTCAGGAGAATGGAGACCCTTGATCCAAAATCATATCCAGGAGCTTGATGAGGCTCAGAAAGGAATACAAATAAAATTTGTCAGAATGGCTTCAAAATGGATGTGTATGTAGGTCCCGTTGATATGAACCCAACGCAACTTAAACAGGCTCAAACGAACATCATTTGCTCCTGATATCGTGTTATGTTTGTTTCTCCAAACAGGCAAAAAGTCAACTAGGTGAAAGTCAGCGATGACGTCAGCATGTACAACATGTGACATCATCATGCATCAACATGACATCATGATGACATCATCATGCTAATGTGGCATCACTAGGAGGTGACATGTGTCACCCATTTTCATCATTTTTGCACTGAGATGGCACTGTACAAAATTGACACGTGTCACCGTATGGATGACATGTGGTAGTCCGTATAGTGACGTGTCCCCACGACAGATGGAAGCGTAGAGTACGAATGATATCTATGTAGGTGACTAGGCATACATCTTTCTGACATGTCATATAGGTGGTAGGGTGACAGGGCGTATGACTTGCTAACTTGTCAGACAGGTGGCATGTGACTAGGCGTAGAGATTGGTGATGTGGGCCACCATGTGGCCCAATCAGGTGGTGCCATGTGGCACCCTACGGATTCCCAATGACATCTGGGTAAAAAAAAATTATGGCCAGGGGGATTCGAACCCCTCACCTCATGGACAAGCTAAGTCTTTGTGTAAAGAGGTGGACCAATTGGAATGTTGTATGACTTGTTTAAACAAGTCAACGATTTGGCATTTAAGCGATAGGTGTCGAAGTTTTGGGCGTAGCCCCAGTCGGCGGGGGCCAGGATCGACTGACTGGGGGTTACATACTAGAGGCTAGAATGAAATGGAGGGGCGCATGGAGTTATGGTATGTGGCGATATGGCCCATACAACCTACACACGCTAACAACCCGACGCTTATCCATTAGCACCTAGCCCAATATCACATGGAAAGTGACCATAGGACTAGGAGCCAACCCATTTGGGGGCCACACCTATTATTTTTCCAAAGTGGGTTTTCTAACTTTAATATATGGATTTTATTTGATTAGTTCAACTATTTTTTGAAAAAATTTCCCATTTTTGGGGGATATGGGGCCCTTTTTGAGGCTATATCGTGGGAGGAAGTTGGGAGATGGTTACCAACTTCAGATATATATAAACCAGGCCTTCTTGAGGTCATGGGAGGATATTCAGAGTAGGTTTGTGTTGAAGATTTGACAAGCCAAAGTCATTTTTATGCAGGGAAGCTGTTGAGGAGAGCACCTTTGTGGGTCATTTCTGGGAGCTCCGGTAATCCGATTTGAGTGTCATTTCTTTTGTTGGTTTCTAGAGATCTGGTAGAACAAGACTAGATTAGTTTTGTAACTTTTTGGCACTACTGTGATGTAATTATTGATCTTTGAACATACATAAGAAATCCACACCCACTGAGACAAAGGCCCAGAGATGTAGGCAAGATTGTTGAACTCCTTTATCACATTGGTGTTATGGTTTGTTGTTATTTTATGCTTCATTTCAGTTCTGTACATTTTTATATGGTTTTGATATCTTCTCATATCTTCTCATATCTTCTTCCTCTTTATTTATGTGACATCCCAAAAAATAAAATATTTTTGAAATTTAAAATTGCTAGAGATTTATTCTGTTTTTAGTAAATTCGAATTTGGAATTTTTTTTCCATTTATGGCAATTCTGAATTTCGAATTTGGTAATTGTAATTAATTATTTTCACTGTTGGGAAAAGACCTGATTTGACCTAACTAATTATTTGACTATGACACTTGTATGGAAACAGAATATTTTATATTGATTGCAGGAGGACAAATGGAATAGCCATGTTAAATTTAGCTGACCATGACTCCATGAGTGGGGAACATGTTGGAACTACCTATGGGATGATTATTACAAGTGGAAAATTAGTGATTTGGCCATTGTCATCCCCTAAAAATTAGGGATTTAGAAAGCTGCGAAAATTCCCAAGGGAGGGAAAAGACCTAGGCAAATGATAAATAGCATATGAGAGGAGGCAGGACACTGCCAAGTATGTGGGGAAAGGATACTTTTGATTTACTTGCTGTTATGAACATTGCTTGAGTGTGAGGCAAGGGAAAACTGCAGGAGCTGTAGGACATATATGAAGAGAATATTTTTCAAGTTCGCCCTCATGGATTCATGGTCAGGCTAGGCGGTGAATCGGGCAAGTAGTCTGGCTACCCTGTTCTATGGTTGGGAGGAACGTGGTTGTTCCCTTTGTCTTTCAGCGTATTATTCAAATATGTTATTTCTGTCCCTTCTTTGGTTGAATGTTAAATGGTTACATAATTTATAGAATGTATCTGTTAGAAATAATAAATGTTGGAAAATTATTGGAGTGAATCGAATTAACACAGTTTAATTACCAGAACTAATCACGAGAGGCACAACGGCCCAAGGAAGAAGGGACATCCCAAAACTTAAAACATACCCCTGAGTAAATTCCTAACTGTGTAAATAACAACACAATCACCTAAAAGTTCAAAAGGAAAGTCTTTAACACAAGTACAGTAAGTGCAAATTGAATTCATATACCATCATGCGATCTGTAGTCAAATATAAACAAGATACACATATAACCAGCAATAGTCAAGTATTTTTTCCTTTTTCAAAATCCTTTCGAGGAAGTAGCCAATATGGTGCTAGTATATTAAACCAATAAAATAACCAGTATGCCATTACAAGTAGGCGGAAGGGAAACCCTGTAATTCTCTTAAAAATAGTATTACATATCTCGTTCAGAATTGAAACAAATGAACATCCCATACGGTGTTTTACTTCCAACGATAGAATTTGCCATCACAAAACAGGTTACCCTTAATCAATGGTACTGAAACCATGACTTAATCTCCATTTCGAAGTTTCGGATATCGGGAGTTGGAGGTGTCAAGGACACTCACGACAAGAATGATAAAATCGCGAAATGAGAAACCACGACTTAATCGCCATTTCAGAGTTTTAGATACCAGGAGTTAGAGGTGTCAAGGACACTCACGACAAGAATGATAAAATCGAGAAAATGAGAAACCACGACTTAATCGCCATTTCAATGTTTCGGATACCGGGAGTTGGAGGTGTCAAGGACACTCATGACAAGAGTGATGAAATTGGGAAATGAAAAAAATCAGAGCATGTCAAAGACTCCATTTCGGAGTTTCGCAGACCGGGAAATCAAGATCAAAGGAACTTTAACTGTTGAAGTAGCGAACCTCAAAATCCTGAAACAAACACGTCAACAAACCATGTCAGCTAAGGACACGTGGCACAATCAGGCAATGACAAGTGTCAAGTTGATTCAACATTTCAGGCACATGTAAGTCACGAATCAGAGTGACATGTGGTAGCTATTCGACATGTGTCAATCCACATGTGACATCAGCAAGTTTACATCACATCGAAACTTTCTATTTCGGGGTTTTACATAGCAAGTAGAAACTCCACCATCATGAAGTCTCGAACTCCGAAATGCCGAAAGGGACTATTGTGAGTCTCAAAAACCCGAAAGGAAAAACCCTGAAATCCCGTCAACCGTCCATCTCAGTGGGTTATGTGAACCATCCGATCACTTCGGAGATTTTGTGATCATGAATTTTATAATGTTGGAGTCACGATGACTTGAAGGGAAAAATGTCGAAATCCCGTTAGCCGTTTGATTAAGAAAATAAGGGATCATATTATGAAGTTTTGTGGACCATTGATCTGGCTCCATTTCCGGGATTGCGACTTGCTGAAATGCCAAAATGTGAAAGGCATTTTGATTAGGTCCATGGTCACAGCCAGTGGGCATATGGAATAAGTGCGAGACCCAGTACTTGTAATCCAACGGTGCAGGTGAATTTGAATATGATCGGAGGATTATGAAATATTCGTACTCTGAGTCTAACCGGAAGGCTTTACCTAACCACTCTCCCATATCCGGATATTTAAAAAAAAAAACTATAGGGGTCTGTTTATATTTAATTTTTTTGCAGAGAAGTATAGACTAATACTCTACTTTTACCTAAGTCCATTTGGTCATTTTCATCATATGATTATGTGTATGGACTAATGCATGAGGCCTACACCATCAACCCCCAAAATCATTTGTATTGTAAACATATGGTAATCGGTTATTTGTAGGGTCTAACGCATAAGGATTTGGCCATAATGTCCCAAAGTTGTTTGTGTTGTTAAGACCGTGGTAATGGTTATAGGTACAAACAGATAGGAAAGTAATTATAATTACAAGAATTGAAATAAACATTGAAATGAGGAGTAAACACTTATCGTCAATCATAAAACTTTAAGTTGAATGGTAATGGTAGTCGACGACAGTAAGGACTCTTGCAAACTTTTAGACTCAAGCTTTATAACAGAAAGCTTACTTGCTTGAATCTTGAACTATTCAAGGTTATTTATACAAACAAATTTTTTTTTTCAGACAGTTTTTTGAGGTATATTACATATGGTATCAGAGCAAAAGCTACAACACTGGGCCTGAACAGGGCCACATTAGTTGCTTAGTATTTATTCCAATTTATGTAAAACTAATAAATCTTATGGTTACAAATAGAATGCCCTTTCTGTTTTTGTAAAGTATGACAACTCAGGAGGGTGCAGAAATCAGGATGGAAGGAAATCCGCAGCAAGGACCTCCTAGAGATCCAAGACAGAACAATGATGGAAGCTCAACCATAGAGGTGTTGGAAACAATGAGGAATCTTATTGTTGAACTACAGGTTTTCAAGGCTGACAATGAAAAATTAAAGAAAGCACAGCAGGAACAACAAGAGATAAGTGAAGCCCTAATGCATAGTATAGTAACCAATAAAATCCCAAAAGACGATAACCATGATGAAGAGGTCAGCAAAAGGGCCTCCAAGAATTTTGGTCCTGAAACAGAAAAAGGAGATAGTTCATCTGAAGGGACACCTTCAGTTGAAGACAAAACTATACCAGACAGAAAATCAAAACAAGTAGACCACCTTGAAGGAGAATTTAAAAAGATTAAACCAGCTACCTTTGATAGAGAATCCAGGACAGGAGAAGAAGCTAAGGCATGGTTGTTGGACATTAAAAAATACTTCCAGATCTACAACTATTCCAGCAACATGAAGGTTAGAATGGCCATCTACAATCTGAAGGGGAAGGCCAGCATTTGGTGGCAGGACTTGAAATTGGCCAAGGGCCTAAAGGAGAAATAGTTGGAATGGTCTGACTTTAAGAAGTATTTCAAGAAACAATACTTTTCTGAAAGCTATTATGAAAGGAAGACGAAAGACTTTTACGAGTTATGACTCAGACAGATGATGATGGAGGACCTTATAAATAAATTTCTGGAACTACTAAGGTTTGTACTGTACATCCGGGAGGATAAGGTAAAAATCCAACGATTCTTAAGCTATTTACCACAGTCCTACAAGGCCAGAATTGAGTTTGACAACCCCAAATCCTTGAGTGAGGTATTCAAGAAAGCACGAATGTGCTATGACCAGTATAAACAATGGGTAAAGTTTCCCAAGGCCTAGAAGGATAAGAAGCAAGATCAAATGAACCAGTGGAAGAAGGGATACCAGCCAACTCCTTATCGGAATGCAACAAAAAGTTTCCCAAGGAAGGATTTTCACTCCAATCATCCGAATATGCAAGGTAGCGGTAAACCGATAAACCTAGGAATGAAGAAGTTTGGGGACAACTCCCATGAGCCATTAAAGTGTTGGGAGTGTGGAGAGCCTCATCTAAGGAGGAACCATCCATGTTTAATTTTAGCAAACAGAACTGCTGTTCACAATTTGCATGAAGCCTCGATAGTGGGAGACGTGGGCAGAAGTCTGCATCGGATAAATGCAGCCATAGATGTTCGACAAGCTGACGACCAGTCCTCGGTGGTAAAAATCGAAGGTAAAATCAATGACACTCGAATTTTTGTTTTAATTGACCTTGGAGCTACATTAAGTTATATTACTCTTGATGTAGTAGAGTCAAATAAACTTAAGAAATCGAAGCACACAAAATAATGACTTGTACAACTAGCAATAGGTACTAAAAGGGAAGTAGTTGACTTTATTTATGATCTTGAGTTCATCTTAGATGGTCAAAAGATAAGGACTAATCTGAACATCCTACCACTAGGATCTTATGATATGATTATCGGGATGGATTGGTTGGAACAACACAAAGCATTACTAGACTGTTATACAAAGATGCTTAGCTATAAAGATGATTTTTGCACTGTTAGAACAACCCAAGGCATACCAAAACCTGTATCAGTCAGACAAGTTTCAGTGATGCAACTCAAGAAATGTATTATAAAGGGATGCCAATTTTATGCCATCCAAGTGACGAATCTATTAGAAAAAGAAGATAAGCCCAAGTTAGAAGACTTTGTTTTCCTACATGAATTCAGAGACATGTTTATGGATGAGATACCAGAATTACCTCCTTGAAGGGAAATAGACTTCTCCATAGACATACTACCTGGTTCATCCCCTATCTCAAAAGCACCTTACGGAATGAGTCTACCAGAACTGACAAAATTAAAAATACAATTACAAGAATTGTTGGACAAAGAGTATATCAGACCAAGTGTCTCACCATGGGGAGCACCAGTCCTCTTTCTGAAAAAGAAAGACGGTACTCTAAGACTATGTATCGATTATAAACAACTGAACAAACTGACTATTAATAACAAATACCCCTTACCAAGGATAAATGATCTGTTCAATCAAGTAGGTGGGGCCAAGATCTTTTCAAAGTTGGATTTATGATCCAGTTATCATCAAGTTAGGATAAAGGACGAGGACATAAGCAAAACATCTTTTCGGACAAGATATGGACACTATGAATTCGTAGTCATACCTTTCGGACTCACTAATGCACCAACCACGTTTATGTGCCTAATGAAAAATATTTTCAGTCAATACTTGGACAAGTTCGTGGTAGTATTTATTGATGACATTCTGGTCTATTCAAGAACGGAAGAAGACCATAATGAACACTTAAGGATAGTTTTGAAAACATTGAGGAAACACAAACTGTACGCCAAATTTGACAAGTGCAACTTTTATTAGAAAGAAATACAATATCTAGGACATGTAATTTCAGCAGAAGGCATTGCCATAGACCCGGAAAAGACAAAATCCATTATGGAATGGCCAGTACCTAAGGATGTAGTGGATATACGGTCATTCATGGGAATCCCCAGATATTACCACAGGTTTATAGAAGGGTTTTCCAAGATAGCCTACCCTATTACCTCATTATAGAAGAAAGGGACCAAGTTTAACTGGTTAGAGAAGTGTCAAGAAAGTTTCAACAAGCTGAAAGGATTATTGACAACTGCACCCATATTGAAGGTAGCAGACCCAGATAAAGACTTCATTGTATGTATTGATGTAAGTAAAGAAGGAGTAGGTCGTGTCCTAGCTCAGGAAGGACACGTTATTTGTTATGAGTCCCAAAAATTAAAAGAACATGAGCGAAATTATGCCACTCATGACTTAGAATTGGCAGTAGTAATACACGCCTTAAAAATGTGGTGACACTACATAATGGGCAGGAAATTTCTATTATTGACGGATAATAGCAGGGTGAAATATATGTTTAATCAACCAGATCTTAATGCAAAACAAGCAAGATAACTAGCCTTCTTGAGCGAATTCGACTTCGAGGTCAGACACATCAAGGGTAAGGAAAATAAAATAGCAGACACTTTAAGTAGAAGAGTCCATGGGTTATTTGAGATAAATATCAGCAGGGCAGAAAGTGATCTAGAACAAAGGATAAGGACAACAGGTATTAGCGATGAAAATTACACTAAGATGATGGCAGAATTTCAAAACAATATCGCAAAACTTAGATAAACCAGATCTAAGTATCGACAAGAAGGGACTATTACGATTTAAAAACAGACTTTACATACCAGATTCAATAGAGTTAAAATTAACTATTTTAGACGAAGTGCATAAGAAACCATATTCTAGCCATCCAGGTTACCAGAAAACAATAACAACACTTAGAAAACTATTTTACTGGCCTAATATGAAGGGCGAAACATAAGAGTACTTGGCTAGGTGCCAATATTTTCAGTAGGTTAAGGCTGAAGACCAGCATCTAGCCGGCCTATTATAGCCATTACCAGTACCAGAATGGAAATGGGAGACTATATCACTGGACTTTATAACAGGTTTGCCTAAAACTCGAAAATAGAATGATTCTATCATGGTTGTAATCGATAAACTCAGTAAGTCTGCACACTTTATTCCTGTAAATTCTACTTTTAAAGCTATAAACATTGCTAAAATATTCATGAAAGAAATTTTTAGACTGCATGGTATTCCTAAAATGGTGATTTCAGATAGAGACGTAAAATTTACATCCGCTTTTTGGAAGGATTTGTTTGCAGGGCTAAACACTAACCTGAATTTCAGTATGAGCTATCATCCACAAACAGATGGATAGAACGAAAGGACAAACCAAATCATAGAGGATATGCTTCGCATGTACATAAGAACAAAACCAAGCAAGTGGGAAGACTACCTGCACTTGGTAGAATTTGTATATAACAATGGGTACCAAACTTTGGCTACATTGAGCCCTTTCGAAATACTGTATGGCAGAAAGTGTACGAATCCAATTAGCTAGGATAACCCGGATGACAGACTCATGGTTGGACCAGAGATGCTCCAAGAAATGGAGAACATGCTAAGAAAGGTACAACAAAACTTGAAAGAAGCACAGGACATACATAAGAGCTATGCAGATCAGAAAAGAAGACACTTGGAATTTCAAGTGGGAGACCATGTTTATTTGAAGGTCAAAGCCCAAAAGAGCTCGTTAAAGTTAGGGAATTGTGCCAAGCTGGCACCCAGGTTTTGTGGGACCTTCGAGATACTAGCTTGAATTGGACCTGTAGCATATCAACTTGCACTTCCAACTAATCTAAGAATTCATACTATATTTCATCTTTCATTGTTGAAAAAGTATATTCATGACCCTACTCATAGGATTGATTGGAACTTGGTGCAGGTGGAACCCTAAGGCGAGTTCCAGGTGGAACCCATGCACATTCTGGACCGGAGAGAAATAACACTTCGGAACAGAGCCGTCGCTCAGGTAAAGGTGTAATGGAAGCACTTTAGTCCTGCGGAGGCCACTTGGGAGTTGAAGGGAGATTTGCAGAAATCTCATCCAATCCTATTCCAAGAAAGGAATGAACACTGAGGACAATGTTTTACTGAAGGGGGAAAGGATGTGACATCCCCAAAAATAAAATATTTTTGAAATTTAATATTGCTGGAAATTTATTCTGTTTTTAGTAAATTTGAATTTGCAAAATTTTTGCCATTTATGGCAACTCTGAATTTCGAATTTGGTAATTGTAATTAATTATTTTTACTATTGGGCAGAGACCTAATTTGACCCAACTAACTATTTGACTATGACACTTGTATGGAAACATAATATTTTATATTGAGTGCAGGAGGACAAATGGAACAACCATGTTAAATTTAGCTGACCATGACTCCATGAGTGGGGAACATGTTGGAACTACCTTTGGGATGATTATTACAAGTGGCAAATCAATGATTTAGAAAGCTGTGAAAATTCCCAAGGGAGGGAAAAGACCTAGGAAATTTATGAGAGGAGGCAGAACGTTGCCAAGTATGTGGGGAAAGGAGACTTTTGATTTACTTGTTGTTATGAACACTGCTTGAGTGTGAGGCAAGGGAAAATTGTTGGAGCTATAGGACATATATGAAGAGAATCTTTTCCAAGTTCACCCTCATGGATTCATGGTCAGGCTAGGGGGTGAATCAGGCAAGTAGTTTTGCTACCCTATTCTACGGTTGGGAAGAACGTGGTTGTTCCCTTTGTCTTTCAATGTATTATTCAGATATGTTATTTCTGTCCCTTCTCTGGCTGAATGTTAAATGGTTACATACTTGATAGAATGTATTTGTTAGAAATAATATTAAGGATGAAAGATTGAATGCATCCTATTGCAAACTTAGGAATTGCTAGAGTGTCTCTCTACCATTTCGGAATGGATTATGTTTGCTGCATCTCATTACTGTTATGAATACTAGTTCCCGAAAGTATACTAGCTGGAAGGATATGACTAGTCAATTCTTAAAGAAGATTTGTGTTGTGGTTTGGATTACTACTGTAGTAAGATAAAGCATCGTAGTTGAAAAACCCACAAGTAAATTGTGATGCAGATTTAAGTTTACCTACATATTGAATGCAAATGGAAAAACTGCATGGTATATATATATATATATATATATATATATATATATATATATATATATATATATATATATA